>JBBDHG010000050.1:2415000-2422500 GCA_037951165.1 Lophius americanus
AAAACCCCACAAAAACTCCCCCTAGTGAGTAAAATATGAAAGATTAGAGTAAAATACAATATTTAAAGTTGGTTCATTTGCACCTAATATGAACTAAATAAGAACATGTTGAGAACTTATGGTCCGAAAACTGTGATTTTATAGATTAAACTGGTTTAAATAGGGATCCGACCTTTCCCCAAATCACTCCAGTTCTTCCTCACACTAAAGTGTATGGGGATATAACATTGAGAATGAAAATGAATAAGTGTATATACTAAACAGTAAGGGGCCGAGGATAGAGCCCTGGTGGACACCAGAGGTCAAAGGAGCCACGGAGGAGGAGGAGGCGTGGCTTATGACAAAGTCCTATAAGAGGGATTGTTCTTTTTTACATAATCTTTATAGCATGTGAGGATATATTTGATATATATTGATATATAGGATATATTTTTCAAATAAACATATTTGTAAATATTTATTAAATAAAAGCAAATAAAACACAGAGAATGAACTTTTCCAGTTTCTGTCTTTCCTGTTTGCACCTCGGGGAGGAAGTAACCACCTCAGTGGGCGTGGCCGAACCCGACCCGGGTTGACTCTGTCCTCTCCCTGAACCTCCGAGCTTCACCTCGGTCCACTTCCACCGGCGCCGCCTCCACTTCTCGGTTCTGTAGTCACAGGAGCGACCCGGGTATCCTGTTGAACCCACATACGAGTGCAAGTCCACCTTCATCGGTGCTGCAAACCGGACCGGCACGCCTTACTCGGGCCCGGTTTCAAACCAAATGTTGCTCTTTTGTCAAGTACTGTACACTTAGTGGGATCCGGGCCCGGAGCGCGGCCGCCGGCTAGTTTAATATTAGAACCGGCACATGTGTGATTTGGACCGTGTTGTTTCCCCCTCCCGTGGCGGGCGGGTTCAGCTGAGGTTCTAGCATGTGTGTGTCATGTGATTGTGAAATTACAGGTCCAAAATCCAGGTTTCACCTCGTTTCCTTCGCCGCCTGTCATCCGCCCGTCACGCCGCTCCTCGCCGTATTATGTTTCAGACACGAGGAGGGCGGCCAATACAAAAAAACCCGGCCCAATCCGAAGTGTGTTTCGACGGCGGGACCGAGGCTGTTCCAACGCCGCCGTGTCACGGAGAGTATCGTTGGTGCGCTTTAATAAACTGTGTTCTGACGGCGATGACTCCCATTAGGAACCGGATCCAAGCCGCTGAGTCGTTTCAGCTGCCCTCAAACGTTTGACTCACAGATGAGTTCTGTTACTGCCATCCAATGAGCTCGTCTCCGTGATTAAATACCGAGAGGCTGCTGGCTGCAGATCAGTGGAGAGGCTGACGAGCCATAACATTACAAACACCGACGGGGGAAATGAATCATCGGACGATGTCGTCGCAGTGACACCTGTCAGTCGGTGGGATTCATCAGGCGGGAACATTTTATTCCTTGGCGTTGACGTGTTGGAATGATCTCGGTGACTTTGTCTAAGTTTTCTCCAAAACAGCAGGTCTTGATTCTGGATTCCTTTTATTCTAGATTTAAAGCTGCAGTGCTCCTTTCAGCCACACGAGGGAGCGAGTTTCTCTAGCTCCACCACACATAATAATAATAATAATACATTTAATGGACTTCTGACGATCACAGCGAGGCAGTGGAGGCCAGGCAGTCGGTGCCTTGCTCAGAGGTTCTGTAGGATCAACTAATTCACCTGATTGGAACCCAATCCCAAAGATCGGCACCACCCATCACGTCGGTGAGGTGAAGCTCATAATGAGGTGACGCGATGGAGTTACCTGAGTTGGTTCAAACTCTTGACTCTTTCGATAACGACAGCAACAAACCTACTGGTTCTGAAGATAGACATGGGCATTAAGCTAGTACGGCTAGTAGCCGCTAACTAGCTACAAACTAGTAGCTGGTAGCGACAATCGTGGTTGCTAAGGAGCTGGCAGCTAGCTAGTTCTCCATGATTAAATGCTGAGAAACTGTAGCTAGCTTATCAGCAAGTTAGCCTGTTAGTAGATCCTAGCTAATTTGCTACTAGCTTATTAGCTAGTTATTCGCTAACTAGATATTTCTGGTAAAATAGAACAAGCTAACTAGTAAACTATCTAATATCTAGTTAACCAGTTAGCAACTAACTAGCTTAATTAGCTAGTTAGCTAGCTGGTAGATACTAGCTAGTTAGCTGCTATCTGCCTTCTAGTTGTGAGCCTGGCTCTAAGTAGGATTTCCTTAACAACCTCGATTAATGCTACAGGCAACAATCGAGGTTAGCTGGTATGGTTAGAAGTCGCTGACTAGCTAGTAGCAGCTAACTCAAAGGGAGCCACTTCATCTGCGGCCGATGTCTTGCGTTAACGCGATAACTCAAAAACTGTTACATAGATCACTTACAAATTTAGTTCCCTCATACACGTTAATGCGAGGAAGAACTGGATTGATTTTTGGGAAAGTTCCGTTCCATTTTTCGGCCAGTAGGGCGAGTTTTTAGGGCAACAGTTTCTCAACTGTTGGTCCGACTTAAACCACATTTTATTTCATGTGCTTCATATTTTACTCATTCGGGGAACTTTTCTTGAAGAAAAACTCTTTATATATATAAATATTAATAATACATTTAATTTATAATATATATAAACACTTTATATTTTATATGAGGTGTTTCGTTTGAGGAGTTAGGGACGACGGAGACCCGGTTCTGTAAGACGTCACAGCAGATGCCAACGTTAGTCTGATATACGTCAATCTTCTTTCCGTCATGTAGCTCGGACCATTTCAGCCACTAGAGAGAGAGAGAGAGAGAGAGAGAGAGAGAGAGAGAGAGAGAGAGAGAGAGAGAGAGAGAGAGAGATGGTGGAGCCAAGGGGCGAGTTAGATTGGGACAACATTATCGTCTGGGCCTGACCTGGTAATGGCGCCTCGTTCTGTTCAATCTAACTGTCCATTCCACCTAGCCTCTCTCTGGACACACACACACACACACACACACACACACACACACACACACACACACACACATAAACAAACACACACACACACACACACTCGTCATCCTCACCCGGACCATTGTGACTTCTTTCTTCTAGCTCACTGCTCCAGGGATGAGGGGCTCCAATTAGCTTCAGCAGACTCTCTACTCTCCATTTCTCTCTCTCTCTCTCTCTCTCTCTCTCTCTCTCTCTTTATCTCTCTCTCTCTCCCTCTCTCCGATCGCCCAGCTCTGCTGTCACAACTAATCGAGCCGTTACCACCTCCCACCGCCACAGAGAGGCCTTGTCACTGCCGCTCGGCAAAGGTCAGAGCCTGGCAATTAAAGCTACCCACTGGGGGAGAGGGTGGTGCGGGGGAGGCTGAGTGGGTGGGTGGTGCAGGGGGGAGTGGGGAGGTAGAGGACAGTAGTAACCTCCTCTGATGAAGAGCAACAGTACCAGCTGTGAGGTGCTGAGAGCTTCACACGCACACAGTGAACAGAAGGGTAGCAGTTTCATACAGTGTCTGCACCAACCTCAGGGTCAAAGGTCAGCGGAGTCAAACACCAGTCTGATGACAAACGCACACAAACCTCCCGTTCTCCTATTCCACAGACTTCCTCATCAGCGCCGAGGCGGCGGAGCGGACCCGGCCGCGTTCCTCTGCTTAACAGTCTGCCCGCCTCTGTCCTTGTGCTCCTCACCTCTCCTGCCGCCTCCTCCTCCCCCCGCCGCTCCCTTCACTTCCAGCTAGACTAATCTGTGCCATCGGCCCCTCCTCTGCCATCCGTCAGAGCCCTCACATTGTTTTGACGTCTAGTTAATTCTGGCCCCGATGATTTATCAAACTCTTATTACGGCCCGCTGAAAGCCTCATTTATTGTCCTGATGTATGGTAATGATAGCCTCGCGCCGCCGCCTGCCCTGAATCTTAACCAAAGCACTTTTGTCCTCTCCTCTCATCCCTTTAGATCCTTCTCCCTCCCTCTGCGTCTATATGTCTCCTCCGAGCGCTCGACTCCTCCGCGCTGCTTCATTTTCTCTTTGGCGTTACTCTCTCTCTTCTTTTCAGCACCTTTTATCTCGTAGAAGTAGAAGTAGAACTCTCGTAGACTTTTTTGCTCTTAAATGATTTTCTGCACATGGATTTAGGAATTTTTTCTCGTAATGTCACAACTTTTTTCTCGTAAAATTACAATTGTTTTCTCATAAGAATTACAACTTATTTCTCGGAAAATTACGATTTCTGTAAAACTGCGACTTTTATTTGTAAAATTATGACTTAATTCTCTTAAAATTACAACTTTAATCTTGTAAAATTACGACTTTTTTTCTCATAAAAAATACACTTTATTTCTCGTACAATTGCGATTTCTGTAAAACTGCGACTTTTATTTGTAAAATTATGACTTTATTCTCGTAAAATTCCAGCTTCTTTCTTGTAAAATAATGACTTTTATTCTTGCAAAATTACGACTTTTTTCGTAAAATTACGACTTTTATTCAGATAAAAAATAATTTTTTTCTTGTAAAAAGGATTTTTTGCTCCTACAGTTACATTATTTTTGTAAAAATCCAACTTAATTCTCATAAAATTACGACTTTTTTGGAAATTACAACTATATTCTCGTAAGATAACAACTTTATTCGTATTTTTTTTTTTTCCCAGGTGGGGCTAATACTTCTACTTCTTCCTGACATGAATGACGTTGTTATGGAAGGAGACAAAAACAAATAAACTAGGTGGGAGGTGTGTCCTAACGGACCTACATTTGTCTTTATTGAAGCTACTGTTGAAAAAGTCTCAGCTAAATAACTGAGAAAACTTTTCCATGTTCGGTTTGAACCTTTACATCTATAACGTTTCTATGAGGTTTTTACATTTTCCCCTTTGGCTCTACTCTCCTCCCCTTCAGGCGTCTGCGTCTGCCTCAGACTCTCTTTCACCCGCTCTCTTTTTCTTTTTTTCGTCTATCTTTGACCATTGTTCCACTTCTGAGCTGTTCCATCGATGCCTCTTCTAATCCCCCGTGATACGGAGAAGTCGCTCATCTCCTGTTCCGTCTCATTCCACCTGTCCGTCTTGTTTTGAGAAGAAAAGCCTTGATGCGGCCCGGGACAACGTTGGATGGCGGCCAGACGCCAAATCTCACGGTCACGGAGACGACATGGACACCTCACATCGGGACGCGTGACGGTTGAAGAAAAAGTCGCCCTGCTGCTCTCAGAATAGACGTTTCGCTCCTGCAGCACATCATCAAATATCGGCGTTCTAGAATTACCCCGCCGCCCTGACACGAAAACAAAACACTGCTGCTGAATAATTTAGGCGGCGGCAGGATCTGAGGGGCATTAGCCGTCGATGGAGCGCGATAAAAGCTGGCGAGAAATCAATGAAGCGGGACTTTATCCGTTGTCCACAAAGCGAGAGTCCTTCCTCCGCCTGAAGTCGTTGAAAGTCTTCTGTGTGCCGATTTCTGATTTCTCCACCTCGCTGATGCTAAAGCTACGAGCTAACGCGGGGCAACAGGCCCCTCATTGACCGATAAATGAGATCACGAGATTAAAGTCGCGTTATTAAGACAAAAGCCTAGCTTGCAAAACTTTCTCTCACCAATCTTAAACTTACGACTTAAATCTCGTAAAATTACGACTTTAGCCTCGTAAAATTATTCCTTTTTTTTTTTTTGCTCGTAAAAATAAAGTTAGAACTTTTTTCTCATGAAATTAAGAATTTTGCACGGATATTACGTAATCGTCATCCTAGCATCCATCGCTAATCGTGTTAACGCGACAACTCAAATAACTGTTTCACGGATCATTTTCATATTTAATACCCACATAGATCTTAGTGTGAGGAAGAACTGGAGTGATCTCTGGAAAAGATTGGTTGTATATTTCTACCACTAGGGGGAGTTTTATCTCCAAATGTTTTTCAATCTATAATTTCTCAACTGCTGGTCCAGTTTGGTCCAAATATGTATCGCCTCGAGGAGATCTTTCTTATTCATATCACAATTTCTCTAATAGTTCGTATTTTACTCACTAGGGGGAGCTCCAGTTATGAGAAACACTGTTTTTTGCCTAATGTGTGGTTTTATCTCCTCGCAGCAGCGGAGGTAGAAACAGAGGTGGAGCCGACTTTGCAGGTTTAAAACATGAGGGGTCCAAAACCGACGCAAAGCTACTTAAAAAACAGGAGGGAATTGTGGGTAAAGATGACCCTGGGGGGTCACACATGAACTCCTCCGATGAAAACTAGAGCAGGTTATTGGATCGGTGTCAGTTGTTTGTTTGTCTGTTTGTGTTTGGAAGCAGGATCACTCCAGAAGTTTTCATCAAAGTTCTGCGACATTTCGAGGAAAAATTGAACGCGGGATTATTACGTGAGGATTATCCAGAAGTTTGGGTCCGGTTCTTTACAAATCCTACTATGGTGAGACCACGATCCTTCATTGATCCTACTATGGTGTGTCCATAATCCTTCATGGATCATACTATGGTGACATCACGATCCTTCATGAAACCTACTATGGTGACACCATGACCTTTCATGAATCCTACTATGGTGACACAATGACCTGTCATGAATCCTACTATGGTGACACCATGACCTTTCATGAATCCTACTATGGTGACACAATGACCTGTCATGAATCCTACTATGGTGACACAATGACCTGTCATGAATCCTACTATGGTGACATTACGATCCTTCATGAAACCTACTATGGTGACACAATGACCTGTCTTGAATCCTACTATGGTGACATCAAGATCCTTCAGGAATCCTACTATGGTGAAACCATGATCTGTCATGAACCCCACTATGGTGAAACTACAATAGGCTTTCACTCATTCCAGCCTCCCTGTCACCTTTGCCTCCTCCGTGGGCCCCCTGTGTCCTCACCCCACCCCGCCTCCCCCCTACACTGGCACCCGAGGGGCTCTAAATACTTTATTGGCCTGTAACATTACCTCAGTGTCTCCCAGCATCTCATTGAAATGGAGGCTAATGAAGAGTGAAGGCGGACCGCGTTCTACGCCGGCACCAACGCAAAACACATGTGGCGACAGCGGCTGCCGCAGGTGTGTTTGTGTGTGCGTGTGTATGTGTGTGTCACTCTTGATCATACTTGTGCATTAGAGCAGGCATTAGTGCAATTGTGAACATATACTCTTATATGTGTGTGTGTGTGTGTGTGTGTCCAGGATGTTCAAATCCATGGTGATGTTAATGGATTCTGACAAACTGGGGAGCAGGACTAACGGGGAAATTGAGATCATATCGGCAGACATATAGACACGCCAGCGACCCACAATGCATGATACACACAAGGAGGTACACACCTCCCCTTCACTCCCTCCGTCACTCCTGAAGGACGAGGAGTGAGTGAGAGCAGGCATTAGTACTGTTATCTGATGACTATGTGTGTGTGTGTGTGTGTGTGTGTGTGTGTGTGTGTGTGTGTGTAGTGGTCAGGCCATCTATCAGCCAGCTGTCTGCCAGGACTCTCCATTAGGCCTTGGACCTGAGTGAT
>JBBDHG010000050.1:2425000-2427500 GCA_037951165.1 Lophius americanus
TACCGAGCTCGGGGAAATATTTATCCTGGGCCGCTGAAACATGCTGGATGTGAACGGCCATCATCACGCCGTCTCAAATTAGCTGCCGCTCGCTACCTGCTAATGTCCCTGCGTCACGTGTCGCCGCTAATGTCCTAGAAGGTCGGGGAGCTGCACCACAACCACTGAGGTCACCTCAGAGGGCGGAAATTAAAACAGATTTATAGATGGATTTCATGCTATGAATTATTTTTACTGTCCAAAAGGAATTTAGTGGACCCGCATTATATTTATTTATTTATTGTATTTATTTATTTAATGGTTTTATTTATTTATTATATTTATTTATTCATTGTGTTTATTTATTTGATTTATTTAATGTATTTATTTATTCATTTATTTATTGTATTTATTTATTGTATTTATATCTTATATTTATTTAATTTATTTAATTTATTTAATTTATTTAATTTATTTAATTTATTTAGTTTATTTAATTTATTTTGTTCATTTAAACTATTTATTTATTTATTATATTTATTTATTATATTTATTTATTATATTTATTCATTGTATTTAATTTTTTGTATTTATTGTATTTATTTATTTATTACATTTATTTATTTATATACCCTTGAATTTAAAAAAAAACCCACCCAATTTTACAAAGAGAAAACTTTAATTTCTCCAAAAACAAACTGTTAACAGTGCGTCATTTTTCAGTACTGTAAAAGAAACGTCTTGATTTATTGTGTTTTACCGTCATTTATCGTAACGCCCTTTTACGGTGATCAACTCTACAGTAGATTTGTGATTTTGCCGCGACGTCTCACTCATGGTTACTCTTTTCTTGAATCTTAGATTCTGGCAGCAACAGCTGATGGTATTTTACTGTAAATTATACAGAAATTTCTTTTACAGGCCTGAGGTATCTCAATTATCTAAAACTTACGTATAATGATCCTCTGTGGATAAAAACTCAAAACACACGCGTCCCTCATATTTCACGTTTTCCCATCCGGCCCTGATGCTGCGTCTCGCGGCGTCTTCTGGACCAGAGGATCTGTTCTTTATTATATTTAGAATGATTGATTTGTAAAAGCTGAACTGGAAGAGAGAGAGAATGGGCGTGGCGGAGGATCAGCGCCGGTGTATCGACGTTCTCCCGGTGGGAACGCCGCCGCTCCATTGTCCTGTCGTGAGGATGGACGAGGACAGAGGCTGAGGACAGCTCCATTATGTATTACACTCTGGCTCCCATAATGCACCACTTTCTGCAGACAGACAGACAGACAGACTGCCAGGCAGAACTGCTCATTGTTCCCTTGGGGGGTCTCCATTGATGCTGCCAATCACTTCATTCAGCGGCTTATCAATGCCGCCTCCCACCTCTTACCCCGTCGGTCCAGACCTACATCGACCCGCCCGCCGCTGAGTGCATGTTCTACAGGAGGTGTGTGACGCAGGGAGACTCACACACACACACACGCACACACATATACACACACACACACACACAAACACACAGACACACACACATGCACACACACACACACGCATATACACACACACACGCACACACACACGCACACACACACGCACACACGCACACACACACACACAGACACACACACACACACGCACACACACATACACACACACACACACACACACACACACACACATACACACTCAAACACACAGACACACACACACGCACACACACACGCACACACACACGCACACACACACAGACACACACACACACACACACACACACAGACATACAGACACACACAGCTACTCTCACACCAATTCAAACACACACACACACACACACACACACACTCACAGACAGATGGACAGTCGTTCGTCTCAGTGAGAGACAGGTGTCGGTGGAAGAAAGACAAGAAGACAAAGATGTCAGGTGACTGATGATGGCATGAAACCCTTCACTTCACCCACAGTCAGTGGAACCCCCCCCCCCATAAAAACACACACACACACAAACTTGCACACACACGCACACACACTCAGAGACATAAACAAAAAATACACACTCATACACAAACACACACACAGACACACACAGACACAGACATGCACAGACATACATGTACACACACAGACACACACAGACACACACACACAGACACAGACATACATGTACACACACAGACACACACATGCACAGACATACATGTACACACACATGCACACGCACACACAGACACACACACACAGACACACACACAGACATACACACACAGACACACACACACAAACACACACACACACAGACAGACACACACGCACACACACACACACACAGAAAAACCAGTTAACTGTTTTTATCTGCATCAGTGAGTCATGATGGGATCTGATCCTAGAACAGACTGCTGACTCCACAGAAACAGTCAGATGGGTTAATATGGACTGTTGGAGATTATTGATGAGTCACGTTTCATTCAATCAATAGAACATGTAGAACACAGGGGATTGGAGGATTTTCCAGCGATGT
>JBBDHG010000050.1:2432500-2435000 GCA_037951165.1 Lophius americanus
GTTTTGGTGGCAGCAATGCCGAGCAGGGTTTTTCCAGGTGTTCCTCTCACCAGCAACACTCTCCAGCTCATCCTGGAGAGTGTTGCTGGTGAGGTTATACCCCTTAAATTTTACTGACTGCACCTTTAACCTGTTCTGCTCATCAGTTATTGAATCCCCGGAAAGTCTTTCATGCCAACATAGACCTTAGAGCGAGGAAGAACTGGATCGATTCGGGGAAAGGTCGGTTTTACATTTCCACCACTAGGGGGAGTTTTATCTCACAAAGCTTTCGGGCCATAATTTCTCAACCGTTGGTCCAATTTAGTCCAGATTTGTTGCAGATAAATCGTCTGAAGGAAATCAGGTTCTTTAGATTCTATATTTTAATCTAGTAGTTCATATTTTACTCACTAGGGGGAGCCTTTTTTTCTTCTTCATGTAAATTGTTTTTTTTTCGATCTTAACTCAAAAGCTATTTCAAGGATAATTTTCAAATTTTATACCCACATAGATCTTTGCGTGAGGAAGAACTGGATTGATTTTTGGAGAGACTGGCTGTATATTTCTGACACTAGGGGGAGCTTTAAAGAAGATAACTATCGACCAGAGGAAATCGTTTATGTTTATGTCTTACGTTAATCTAATAGTTCAGATTTTACTTCCTTTGGAGAGTTTTTCTTAGAAAAAACACTTTGGATATAACTTCATATTTCATCCTCAGATGAAATATGAAGTTAATCTCAGGACAAGCAACCCCCAACGCAGGGGATTGGGGACATTTCGGAGACATACCCTTGCTGTCGGGATAAAAGGCCTAGTTTTAAGTTTAACCTCACCTAAAAAAACCCCGTAAATGAACTTAAAATACCTCCACAGCGTAATGTGTTGTTTTGTGGCTTTTGCAGATTGTTCTGTTTACTGTGATTTGTTGTGGTTTTTTCTGATCGTTTTTCCTAATGTGATTTGTTGTGGCTTTTGCATATTGTTTTTCTTAATGTGTTGTGTTGTGGCTTTTGCAGATCTTTTTTCTTAACGTGATGTTTTGTGGCTTTTGTAGATTGCTTTTTTTACTGCGATATATAAGTGGCTTTTGCAAATCGTATTTCTTAATTGGATGCATTGTGGCTTTTGCAGATAGAATTTCCTAAAGTGGGGTGTTGTGGTTTTTGCAGATTCTTTTTCTTAATGTGTTGTGGCTTTTGCAGATCCTTTTTCTTAATGCGATGTGTTATGGCTTTTGCAGATTGTTTTCTTAATGTGTTTTTTCGTGGCTTTTGCAAATCCTTTTTTCTTAATGTGATTTGTTGTGGCTTTTGCAGATCCTTTTTCTTGATGTGTTGTGGCTTTTGCAGCAGGTGCATGTTGTCAAATTGATGATTGCAGTGCGTTTGCCCCCGACGGCCACCGTAATTCTGGCTCCAAAATAGCACCTATAACCACTAGAGGGCGCTACATGCTCACACTAGAACCTTTGGCTGTGACAAAAATCAACGTTTACGTTAGAATCCAACATTATACACGGTAGAAAACAAACAAACAAACACGTCAAAGCCTGACTATGGGCCTAACATAACAGCATGATAATCTTGGGTTCAGCGGGTTCTAAACAACATCTGGCGGTTCTGACCTTCATTTTCACTTCAGAGAACTTTTCCAGTTTTACCACAATAAATAAGTCGACTCAATAATTCTTTCAGCTTCACCTCCATCCCAGCGAGGAATGTGTGTTTTACCTCCTGAGTGCGGCCGGGCCTTTAACCATAGAGCCTCCGCCCTGTAGGCCCACCACCTGAGGTGGGGTGCAGTGCATGCTGGGTGGCAGGGAGGGAAGGGCTCGCTGCCTCCTGGCAGCCCAGACCAGTTTTTACATTATTTCGATCAATAAAAACCCCAGAGCAGAAGGAGAGCGCCAGCGAGCTCGCCGTCAACTTCCTGCCAACCATTCATCCACTCCGCGTTTGTTTTCTGTCACAAGAGCTTCAATAAAGGTTTATGGAGCAACAACACCTAATAAGTTAGAGTGGTTTCTATTTTAGACCTCTCTGGATTTGTAGATAGCCAAAAAAAAAAAAAAAGTGTTGCTTTTTGAATATTTGGCTTAAATTTTTGCCCGAAAAGAAAGAATTATATTGTAAATTAGGTTTTACATTAGAAACATGAACTTTTTTTCAGAAAATATATCTATATTTGTTCTGATGAGTTATTCCAGAGGTAGATTTAAACAGTAATAGGAGAGGCTTAGTTTTGTTTTAATGCACTGCAAAAAAAAAAAGAATGAAGGAATTTCAAGAAATAAATAATAAAAAAAGTCTTTTAAATTTGTCTTTTCTTGTCAAGCATGTTTCACATTAGAAATATTATCTTATTTCGAGAAAATCTAAAAACTAGTTTGAGCCAGTAAAGAGTTCCAACAATGGTTTGTATAATATTCCAGTGGAGGAACAAGATTTTATTCAATTCAAAGAATTTTTGTCTTATTATCAGTTTTTTTTTCCTCCTTATTATTAATCTTTGATGA
>JBBDHG010000050.1:2440000-2455000 GCA_037951165.1 Lophius americanus
ATGATCCAAGTCATACATTTTTGAGTTATCGCATTAACACGAAAGATGATAATTCCATCATATCCTTTTCAGGGATCGTACTATTCATATTTTTAGGGTTAGTGAAGATCCGAGGAGTCTGGCCTCGGATTGAACGGCCTGCATCAAAGGAGTTAAAGACGACAGCTCAGCCTCCCTGACGCTTCCCAGATGTCCACAACTGATAAAGTTGGAACCTGATTTTCTCTACACACACGCACCAATCACAAACAGATTCCAGTCAACAATGGTCGCTTCTACTCGTTGCTGGGGAAAAAAAGTCGACGGCTCGATCACGAGAACAGCAGCCGCGCCGATAAAACAATTCCATTTTCATACTCGGGGCTGCTTTACGTTCGGGTCCAGAAGCGTTTTACCGCACATATAGCTGTGAGGGTGTTCTTTATGCCACTATCTGGCATGAGGATGTTGTTGATCTCACTAAGTACCCATAATGGCGCCGAAGAATGCCCTTCTGGCGATCCCAGAGATTATACAGTACAAAGCTGACCTGTGTGCATCTGAAGTGTTTGGTTGTGTCCACACACAGAAACAGAACACAAGACCCCGACAGAGCGCAGAGGACACTTACGTCTAATTTGTGGAAGCCGAGGCGCACAAAACAGCGAGACACGCTAAACGGAAAGTAACACGGAGGGCTGGTGATTACTGAGGCGGTCCTTTAATCACTGAACCCGACTTCTGAAAACATGCCCTGCTTAATCGTTGCGTGAGAGTCGCGTGAATGATCTGAAGTAAATGTTCTCCTTCGTTTTATGTCCGGAGGAGCAAAAGTCATTACACCTGGATATTATCATAAAAACTATTTCCTGCAAAGTCTCAGAGAAAAAAAAAGGCTGTTGGAAGAAGTGAGGAGGGTTTGAGGACAAGATGGACGGAGTACTTCAGGGAAAGAAGGGCGGAAGATGTGACAATTGCAAAGCAGGAGGTTCGAAGGATCAGTAAGCAGGTGGGAGCACCTTTGAAGAGGATGAAGAGCGGAAAGGCAGTTGGTCCTGATGACATACTGGTGGAGGTATGTGTCTAGGAGAGAGGGCAGTGGAGTTTTTAACTGGGTTAAATACTCCAGAGTGGGTGGAGACGGATGTGAGGAGTTATCTTTGACAGAAGAGGAGCAGCAGGAGTGAAGGGAAAGGTTTCCAAGATGGTGGTTAGACGTCCTGGAGACAAAGTCAGAGAGGACAGACTGAGATGGTTCTGACCCGTGAAGAAGAGGAGGGACAGTGGATCTACTGGTAGAAGGATGCTGGAGATGGAGCTGTCATGCAGGATAACATGTGGTGAGAGAGGACATGCAGTTGGTTATAATAATAATAATAATAATACATTTCATTTATAATGGACACAAATGATCAAAGTAGAAGAAGAATCTTTACTCCTCCTTCAATAACTTTTACCTCTCAGACATTTTTTTCTACCTACGCCAAACTGCATACAGCTGGTAGATTTTTTTTCCTCCACCCCCTTCCACA
This sequence comes from Lophius americanus, assembly GCA_037951165.1. Taxonomy (NCBI): domain Eukaryota; kingdom Metazoa; phylum Chordata; class Actinopteri; order Lophiiformes; family Lophiidae; genus Lophius; species Lophius americanus. The sequence goes on from JBBDHG010000050.1 coordinate 2,441,512, forward strand.
GGTGGTGGCGGCCTGTTTGCCTCATTGTCTCCCTGATGAGTCAGACTGTGCTGATGGAGCGCGCCCAGTGTGGTGTTCCTGCATGGAGGTGAAATGGACTATAAATGGTCTCTAAGAGGAGCAGTGGGAAAAGAGAAATAAGAGGGGGCGAGAGAGAGAGAGAGAGAGAGAGAGAGAGAGAGAGAGAGAGAGAGACAGAGAGACAGAGAGACAGAGGAGAGAGAGAGAGAGAGAGAGAGAGAAGGACAGAGAGAGAGAACGCCAGAACGCTTACTCCCCTACTGGGTGGCAGCGCTGATTCAACAGTAGACAGAACCAAAGACGGATCATTTGTCTCCATTATGGTCTCCCTACAAATCATCTACATTTCCCCTCTCCTCCTCTGCTGCCCACAAGCTCATAAAGCTAGCTTTTCCATGCTGCTCTTGGCAGGGAGGAGTGAGCGAGACATCCAGAGAGGTGTATTGTGGGTGGTCGCAGGGTGTAGGAACCAACGCCATCCACCGCAGAAGAGCTATTCTTACCAGAATGATACATGTTCAGTGTTTGCTTACAGCTGAGTAAATGCAGCTGAGGGGTGAGTCTGAAACTTCCCATGAGCTCTCTTCCCCGTCGTCTTCATCATCGTCTTCTTCTTCTTCTTCTTCGTCTTCTGCCGCTGGGCTCGGCGTCTGCGCCCGTCCGCACGTTTCACTCATTCACGTTCATTTCACGCTCTTCTGGAATTACCTTGTTACAGTCAAATAGCTCTGAGTGGTTTTTGGTTTTGTAAGCCGCCGAAACGGGTTTTGGCCCGACCGGAAGAAAAAACAGAGAAAAAGTTCAGCCTCGTCGATGATTGGGTGGGTGAGATGAATGAATTAAGGGAAAATAAACATAATCCAGTTTGCTCTGTTGTAAACTGAAGGCTGTGACTAACATCTCTGAGGCCGCTGTCTCTCATTACGTTTCTATTCCCGGCACACAGGGACGTTTGTTCTCCCACATCCTGTCCACCGCTTTCTCTAATTCCGCCGCACAACTATCTCTCTGCCCGACGGAACCTTCTCAGCGCGGGATCCATCCTGCTGCTGTTTAGCAGGTCAGAGGTCACCGTTCTGGTCTTAGTTGATATCTATTTTGAAAGTTTATTGCCACGGTTCTTCTTCTCTGCTCAGTATTTTATTCTGAAAGTCTCTTCTCCACGTTGTGTCATGGGAACTTCCTGCCTTAGCTGTTTCCCCCTCCGTTTGGGAACCGTTCCCACCAAAAGGCGTTTTCTGCATAAAATGGTAACCACTCCGCTATACCCCCACCTTATTGTTTGGATTCCGGTGGCGGCGGCTGATGACTCGGCTCAGACTGAAGGACGATGGAGTTGATGGATCTGTCGGTCGAACCGGCGGTGTGAAGGTTTGGTGAAGTCAGTTGAAGCCCCCCCCCCCAAACTGTGAAGCAGGAAATTGAGACCCGGTTGATGCGAAGATGTGAATGACAAAGCATTTTGGGTAATAATTGTAACCCAAAGGAGACATTTTTGGGGCATGGAATGTAAACCTCCGCCGAGGCCGGCGTTGATGAGCCGACCTCGCCATCCGCCGCCGTGACCTTGAGGAGAAATTGAGTGCAGTTTTAAAAAATAAACTTCATATAATCGCTTTTGGTTGGAATAAAAACTCGGGCGAGGAAATGAAGAGCTAATTGGTTGAATGTGAATTCCATAAAAAAGTAACTGCCAGCAGATTCTTCGGCTTCTTTTGGACGCGGCGAGATCCAGGACGAAACTTCCAACTCGCATTTTTCTACGATCGCAGCAGATTAGAAAATAAATCTTGATTATCTGTCCAAAGTAAAACTATAAACATTCTTAGTTCCGACTTGGTCTGCTGTTCTTTACTTTAACTCAAAATGATCCACAGAACAATCAGAACTCAGTCTTTGGACTGAGCTTTTCTTTTCTCCTCACGCGTGTTGTTTGACCTCTGTGGCGACCTTTAAGATAACTATGTTCTTTTTCTGATACCAATAAAATATCTTTTCTTGTTTTATAAAGATTTTTCTCAATTTTGACTGACTCACCCTGAAAAGCGAATGAATGGTTGCTGATATAAATGTGTTCCATCGGGGGAACCATATTTGAACATATGAGCGCAGCGACACGTTGGATTTTTAAAAATGATGCTTTGGTTTATTCAGGGTTACATTTTTGCTATTTTTTAATTTTTTTTTTATCTCTGTCTGTTCTCATATCCTAGTGATGAAGACAGTTAAGAAAATGTTCTTATGACGTTACATCGTGATGTCACGATGTAACGTCATAAGAACATTTTCTTAACCATTCTGAGATGAGGCGCTTTGGAGTTTGTCTTTGGCGAAAACAGAAAAGAATTAATGGACAAATCTGTCAGGACTTTTATCCGGAGGTACTTTTTGTCATATCTCAGATGTAATTAACCCTTAAATGTCCTTCTCAGCTCTCTGCAATGCAAATGTCCTCTCTGACTTTGTCTCCAGGACGTCTCACCTGGACTGTCCCTCTGATGTCTCCTTTCTAATCCTGTCCTTCCTCCTCTTCCTCACTCCCAGAGAACATCTGAACATCTTCAGCTCTGCCTCCTGTCTTCTGCTCAGAACCACCGTCTCTAAACCATCCAGCAGAGCTGCTCTCACCTCCATCTTGGAAACCTTTCCCTTCACTCCTGCTGCTCCTCTTCTGTCACAGATAACTCCTCACACTCTTCTCCACCCACTCCACACTGCCTGTACTCGTGACTTCACCTCTTCTCTACACTCCCTGATGCTCTGAACAGTTGAACTCCTGCACCTTCTCCACCTCGACTCCTTCATCCTCACCGTTCCTCCTGCCTCCCTTTCCTTCACACGCATGTATTCTGTCTTCATACCTCCACCTCTCCAGGTTCTCCTCCACCTGCTCTGTGTTCTCCCTACAGATCACAATGTCCTCCACCAACATCATAGTCCATGGAGACTCCTGCCTGACCTCGTCTGTCAACCTGTCCATCATCATAAGAAACAAAAAGGGGCTCAGGTCCAATCCTTGATGCGGTCCCACCTCCACCTTGAACCCATCCTTCACTCCTTCTGCTCACCTCACCACTGCTCCCATCCTGACATCCTCACATACTTACTCTACCACCCCAGACCTCCTCATGCAATCCCACAATTCCTCCCTCGCCACTCTGCCGTACGCTCAAAACACAAAACTCCTCCCACATCGTCCGATCCAAGAACCAAATCAATTCTTCAAACATCGATGAAGGTCACGTAACACAGAAAGAGACTGAACGTAGGAAGCTGAGCTGACATGAAGGATCTGCAGCGGCGGACGCAGCGGCGCCGATGATGATGAAGAAGAAGAAGAAGAGATCAGAAAACGGTTTTATTGCCCAGTTAATCACACTTAGAAGGAATTTGAGTCGGTATCATGGTGAAGCATGTAGTCACAAGAATCATAGTATAATATAAAAATTGATAACAAAATAAAGAAACGTAATAAAAATAGACACTTAAGTTATAATAAGTAATTTAATAAAAGTAATAAATGTAATAAAGGTAATAAAAGTGACGACTTTCCGGGGATGTAATGTCCCAGACATCCTCGGCAAGTGGTTTGATTGATCGTATTCGGCGTTGTGTCTCGCTGTCCGTTTGTGATCCGATCGACCAGAACACATTTTAAAACCTGAAGTCCAAACAGGGTCCAAAAGTTTTTACACCCTGGAAGAACTTTTTTTAAAGTATGTGTTTATGTCGACTTGAAGTTTGCGGCGGTTCTATATGATCCCATCTTCTGTTCCTGCAGTGCGACCTCCGTTTGGGTCACGAGGATGGTGAACTCTGTGCACAAACAACTCCACAGTCTCGTGGACCCGACTGAACCCGGCCGGCGCTGATAATCACACCCATCCTATTTAAAAAAAAAAAAAAAAACCCAACCGGCCAAATCAATAAAAACATTACATTCCCTTAATACGGTAGGTCCAAAATAGAAGGAGGTGGATGTTTGTGATGATGTCTGGCTGCTCCAGAGCCACCGGGCCCGGTCCAGACGGGGCGTTCTGGCGGTGTGGACCGGCAGGCGTGTCTGTTGTTGCTGTGAGCAATTACAGCGCCTTATCTAACAGTGAGGATAATGAGGTTACACAGAGAGCAAATTCTATCATGTCGGCATAATGAGATCTGGGCCTGTGTCTCACGTCCTGGGGTCGAGGACAGGGACGGGGACAGACACACAGAAACACACACACACACACACACACACACACACACACACAAACACACACACACACACACACACTGAGCGTTCTTATCTGCCCCACCTTGCATCTCTGTCTGACGTTGAGAGGAAATTGCATTCAGGCTCAGTGTGTGAATGACTGAAGCTCTCTCTCTCTCTCCCCCCCCCCCCCCCCACCTCTTCCTCCCTCCATCCCTCTGTTGTTCCCCCCATAGCACTCTCCCGCTTCATGCTCCCCAGCAGCCTCACCACGGCTCCTGACAAGCTGTTTGATTTATGACTCCAATTCCCCAGCGCAGACACACAGACGCAGCCCACACTCCCGACTACATCTACGTATTCTACTTCCCCCACAGCTCTCCCCTCTGCCGGGCTTCACCCCCCACCCCCCCCCCCACCCCTCCTCCCCCCTATCTTCAGCTCATATCTTCAGCTACAAACACACACACACACACACACACACTCGTGTCCTGTGTGTGTGTGGTGATTGATTATCCTAGCAGGGCTGTCGGGGTGTATTTTTGATCCGTTTGAAATGTAATCTGCGAGCAGCAGAGAGAGCGTCTCCTCGCGCTCACGAAGGTGCGGGAGAAGTTTTGTGAAGTCGCTGCCAGCAGGAGGTACGAGCGGCTCCATATTTCACACGTTTCTAGTTGTGCACTCAGACGACTTCATCAAAAGTTGGAGGCTCAAACGGGATCAGGGTGAGGGGCAAAACTTTGCGTTTCAGCTATGGGTGCATTGACAAGACGGCGTTCTCAGACCAGGAATCCAACGTTTCCGCTGGGGGGTCCTCACTGCTGACGAAACCCCGTTCACGTCCGCTGCAGATCCTTAGTTATAACTCAAAAACCTTTTCATGATTCATTTTCAAATTTTATGGCTACATAGAACTCGGTGTGAGGAAGAACTGTACTGATTTTGGATAAGGTCAGTTATTTATTTGAGCCACTAGGGGAGCTTTATCTCCAAAATCAAAGTTTTCAGACCCTCATTTCTCAGCTGTTGGTCCAAATTTGGTGCATATGAATAATGTTGAGAAAGTCTATCTTGTAAAATTCATATTTTACTTTAATAGTTCACATTTTACTCACTAGAGGGAGAAAAACACTGTTTTTTTGAAATATATTAATTTCCTAAATGTTTTGGGAAATAATTTCATAATAATAGAATATTATACAGTATTCAAGCATTTTTGTCTAGTTTTAAGGCGCATTATTGTGTTTCAGTTGTCAGTGTTTTTAATATTTCAAAAAAAGGTTAATTATATATATTTGAAAATCAGTTGAAAATATGTGTAAACTTTTCCAACCAGCATTGATATATATAGATAGATAGTATATATATATTATTATACAGTAGATTTTATATAATACGTATCAATTTGATGGCATCAAATATTTTCTGATTAATAAATGAAGGTAATACTTACATCTAGTGGACCTTGCTGTGTAGAAATACTGTTTCTGAGGGTTTATACTTCTGACGTTTTACATGTTCCCATGATTTACCATCCGAAATGAATGCCGATCATTTTTGACCCACTTAAGGAAGAGCGGGGTACTAACAGAAAAACTACAATTTCTTTGTAAGTATACAAGGTAAATAAAAAAAAATGTAATGGTATGACATCAAAACATGTTTTTTGAGGAATACCTGGAATTTGCAACTTTTAACTACAAAGATAACACAAAAACAAAATAAACTCAGTCGGCGGCCATTTTTGACCCACTTATGTATCTAAGGGGTCAAACCAGTCAGTCAACCAATTAGTTAGCATGAAGATAAGTGACAGTGTCATCCGCATAGAGCATTATGTTAACATCTGGACAAGTAGGGTAAGTCATTAATATACGGTAAATACACAATAAATGGGGCTCGGAGATGGATCCATGGGGGACACCAACAGAAAATTCTACCAATGATGATATCATTGGTAGAACGAGAGGCACTTGTGCGTTCCGGTTCTAAACTTAAGGCGGACTAATATTTGTGCTGCAGGTAAACATATTTGCAAAAGTAGGACATTGCTTCATCTATTCCTTCCGTCCCTGACATTTCTTCTCCGGCCTGCAGACGCAGACACCCGCGGTCCCGGATCACTATCTCACTCCTCCGCTGGGGATTTGTCTCTGCTTTGTAATAAATGATGAATGGGACGAGTGTGTTCTGTAACGTATCGATGGCTGATCTGTGTTCAGCCCTCCAGGTCATTGATCACAGGCAGCCATTCATCCATAATGGTCTCTCTTTCTGTCTGTCTCTCAGTGGGTGGGTAGATGGGGGGGGGATCACAAAGAGACAACGATCCGACACAAAGGGAACCATTACACACCACCATCAATACTCACTCCTGAGAAACTACTTTTCTTCTTTTCTCAAGGGACACATTTACTCGCTGCCCAATTAGAAGCAGCTCTCAGTCATTGATGGCGTTTGTCAGGATTTATACAGAACCAGCAACACCTTTGGTTTAATGGCGCCGCTCTTAGCCTGCTAAGGATGTATTTCTAGGCTACCTAAAATAATTGGTACCTTAACGTGGGGAGGGGGTTCGCGTTCTTCAAAACCGGCATTTAAAGCGAACGGTTGGCCCAGGTCCTCTCTGACAGCTGCTACCTGTACGGTGCTCCACCCGACCCAATGCCCAGCCCGGCAGGCGTTGAGCCCACAGGGCGGCACCTCCAAGATTCCTCTTCGGACTCAGCCCAATGGACCAGAGGCTCGCCAAGAAGCCTCAGAAGGGTGTCCAGGTCTCACTATTCCCAGCAAGATGCCACAACTTCTTCGGTGGATATTCATTGGAGTCTTCTAATTAATCTTAATCTGACCCCTCCCCTGAGACCACTTTGCCTCCGGAGACCCTACTAGGGGCTTAAGCCCCCCTGACAACAAAGCTCTCAGGAACACAGAAGCACACAAACCCCTTCATCACCTTAAGGTACCAATTATTTTGGGGAGCTTAGAAATGCATCTCTGCTGCTTGCAGACAGATGATGTGGTTCTTTGGTTCCATCGGTGTTGGATCTCCAGCAGCCGGGGGGGTTGGGAGGAGTTGCTGCCTCAAGCAAAGGAGTTGAAGTTTCTTGGTGTTTCGTTCTGGAGTGATGGGAAAATGGACCGTGAGATTGGACAGGCGGTTCGGTTCCGCACCAGCGCAGTAATGATGTTGTTGTTTTGGACACAAATGAATCGCAGGGGAAAGCTCTCAAATACCGGTCCACCCAAGATCCAAACCTCACCTGGTCATAAGGGTAGTAGAGTAGAGACCCAAAGAATGAGGTCCAGGATACGAGCAGCTGTCGAAAAAAATAAAAAAATAATCGGATAATTAGAATTATATTATCTCAGTTTATCTCAGTTTATCTCAGTTTATCTCAGTTTATCTCAGTTTATCTCAGTTTATCTCAGTTTATCTCCCGCTGCCTCATTCCAGATGTCCGTGTCCCCGTGGAAGAATGTCTGTGCCAACATGAGTGATGAAAATAATCTATTAAATTTATCATTATTATTTCAAACTTCAAACACATTGACAAGAATGGTGTGTCACTGAAAAACCCCCAATCCCCTGTGTTGTACATGGAATCCCCCCGTTTAAACTCCTACCATTAAATGTGCCTCATCAATAATCTCAAACATCCCACAGTGACTCAACCTATAACTATTTCTATGACGTCATCAGTCTGTTCTAGGATCAGATCCCGCAGTGACTCACTGATGAAGATAAAAACAGTTAACAGGTTTTTCTGAGCTCAAGAATGACACAAACAGATTTCCTCCTGTCGATTCATCGGAGGTAAATTTAGACACGACTGGATTCATTCTTTCTTATAGTGAAAACATAATTTCTTAGCTATTTTGTTTTTTGGGGGACATTTATCAATGTTATATCTTCACCATAAAATAACAAAAACTTCAAGAATGTTTTCAAACAGAAGAGAAAAAACCCAAACAGATTTATAAAAGTGTATAATAACAACATTTTGTTCTTCATTGAAAACCGTTTTTTATTTTTATCGGAGTGTCTCAACCTCTTGGTTTCAGAAAACTACAACATGCTTTAATATGACCCCAAAAAAATCCTAATAATTGACCCTTTGGCCCCTGGTGTCCCCCAGGGCTCCGTCCTTGGCCCCTTGACTCTTTGGCATATTACTTATTATTAATGAGGGTCAGACCTATACTAGATAGATCTCCTCGATTCGATTCATTCGCACCAAATTTGGACTAAATTGGACCAACGGTTGAGAAACTAAGGCCTGAAAACTGTGCAAAATCAATCCAGTTCTTCCTCACTTTAAGGTCTGTACGGTTATACAATTAGAAAATGATCCATTGAATAGTTTTCGAGTCATCGCACTAACCTGTGGTCAATGTTTTGGCATCTCTCAGGTAAGGTCTGGGTCTGGATGTCAGAACCGATGCCGGCAGGTCTTGCGTTCCAAGATTGCAGCTTTGAAAAGAACCAATGACCGAGTCTCAAACTCTGACCCGTAAGAAAGGCCGCCGTGATGAAAGTAAACCCCCCCCCCCTCCACACACAGCCATCCGTCTCCAGACTGGACCCGTCAGTGGCAGCTCCATTGATAGGGTAATCCAGACCTGATTAATGAGCCAATAATCAGAGGGATCCTGAGATCCATCATGAGGCGGGTCAATAACCCCCGGCCCGGGCGATCATTAGCCCGCTAGAGTGCATCCTCTATTAGAGGCCGCACCAAAACAAAGGATGTAGGAGAGAGGGAGTGAATGATGGAGGGGAGGCAGGGCAGTTTTTGTGAGATGCTGAGATAATGGATGGGTTTCTGTGAGCGCCGTGAGAGGATGGGGAACCAGGAGAGATCGGGTTTGTATCCGCACACATGTCAGCGTTCAGCTATGACTGCTTTTTAATACTAACTTTTGTTTAGCGCCCCTTTGTGGTCAGAGGAGGGATCTTGCAACCAAAATCCCTCTTTGGAGTCAGAATCCTATTTTTGCCACATGTTGGTACAGATCCAACAACATCCTGGTACTTTGTGGTGTTTTTATCAAATTAGACGCAGTAGTTTGTGAAAAGATTCATTGTTTTGTTTCGTGGTGTTACGGAAATATAATCCTGTTAGAACCAGTTTCATCTAAAGAAAATCAGATGAGGATGGAAATAATGTTATTGTTTTCTGTTTAATCACAGATTACTCACACAAAGTAATGCATTACTCACACATAGTAACATATTACTCACACATAGTAACATATTACTCACACATAGTAACATATTATTCACACATAGTAACATATTACTCACACATAGTAACAGATTATTCACACATAGTAACATATTACTCACACATAGTAACAGATTATACACGCATAGTAACAGAATACTCAGACAGTTATGGATTACTCACACATAGTAACAGATTATTAACATATTACTTACACATAGCAACAGATTACTCACACATAGTAACAGATTACTCACACAGTTACAGATTACTCACACATAGTAACAGATTACTCACACATAGCATCAGATTACTCACAAAGTATCAGATTATTCACACATAATTACAGATTACTCACACATAGTAATAGATTACTCACAAACGCTATCAGATTCTTCACACATAGTAACAGATTACTCACACATAGTAACAGATTACTCAAACACTATCAAATTCTTCACACATAGTTACAGATTCTTCACACATAACAACAGATTACTCACACATAGAAACAGATTATGTCAGAACTATGTGGATTACACTCACATAGTAACACATTACACACACATAGAAACAGAGTACTCACACAGTTACAGATTACTCACACATAGAAACAGATTACTCACACAGTTAGAGATTACTCACACATAGTAATGGATTACACTCACATAGTAACACATTACACACACATAGAAACAGATTATTCACACAGTTACAGATTACTGACACATAGTAACGGATTACTCACATAGTTACAGATTACTCACACATATTAACAGGTACAAAGTTATGGGCACTGAAAATAAATTACTTCAGCTTGTACCTGTAAATGTAAAAGAGGGTTATAAACCTTATAGATGTTGAGACATTAAGGATGATTAACTGTATTTTCCATAAAAGGCTCCCTCTAGTGAGTGAGATATGAACTATTATAGGGAAACAAATAATATACAAGATAGATCTACGTGTGTAGATTCAGATGAACCAATCTGGACATAATCAAACTTATGGTTGAGAAGTTTATTTAAAGGCATGTCATTCCGGCAAAGACACACTTATAAATATTCTTATTTCTGAGTTCAGTAATGAAACAAACAGATTTCCTTGTGTCAATTCGTACGAGATACATTTAGACAGAGTTGGACTGATGGCTAAAAAGTTATGGGTAAAATAACCTTTTTTTTGTTTTCTCCCCTAAGGGGATAAAACATGAAGTTTTAGAGTAAAATAAGAAACGTCTCCTCCAGTCGATTCCATTCACCAAATTTGGACGAAATCGGTTGAGAAATGACGGCCTGCAAACCGTAATTCTGGAGATGAAGCGCCCCCTAGTGGCGAGAGAACGATCCATGAAATAGTTTTATAGTTTTCTGTTGACAGGAAGGACCTGCAGCGGATGTGACGAAGACGATTGTATAACATCCCAGACTTTTCGGGGATATAATCCGGATCAATACGTCGATAACGCGGCAGGCTGAGGTGACCACAGGTAGAAGATTTGTTTGCGTGTGTGTGTGTGTGTGTGTGTGTGTGTGTGTGTGTGTGTGTGTGTGTTAGTGCCCTCTGATTTATGGACCACCTCCCTCACTACTCACCGTCTGCTCTTTGCAACAGAGGATGAATGGTCCAGTGTCAGCTCCGCCAGAACCGACCCCCATCCTCCTGATCCCTCCCCTTCACACACCTCCTCCCTGTCCCGCTCCTCCTCCCAACTCCTCTCCCAGTACCGGCGCATAATTAGCCACTAACAAACTGAGAGCAACTGTTTACGCGCGCCTATAAATACCCCGTCTGACAGCTGATACGGGTAAATAACCTCACACTAAGCAGGGCTAAGTGATGTCCATTAGAATAAGCCCGTCTGTTGTCAGGAGCTCAGCGCAGACGTCGCCTCCTCGGAGACGGCGAGAATATTCAGCTGTGGGAAACCGTCAGAACCGAGATTCAGTCTTTTAAATTCCAATTGAGTGCAAATTGCTTCTTGATTTGACTTTTAGCCGTCATTACCTGAACCGGCGAGGTCGTGTTTTCACCCGTGTCCGCTGGCAAAACAAAAAAACCACCCGCTGGATTTCCATCAAACTAGCCGCGGGAGGACGCGCCGCAATGGACCCGCTTAGAATCCTGGTGCAGAATCCAGATGAAGGTCGGGCCCGTTGGACTGTTTCTGAATTTATGGTCAAAACTCGCTAATCGCATGGAATTATATCTCAAATTAGAGTAAAAATCCCAAACAAAGCCGGAATTATGAACGATTAAAAGTTCTGACTGGAGTTCAGATAAGATCAAAGGAAAATGTGGCGATGGATTATCAAAGTTGTCTTAATTGTAAAGAACATAAAGTATAAACTATAACAACCAACTACTCCTACGACACAAAACCCCCGGAAGTTTTATTTCTTTGCATATTCTCTGTATTTGGAATATCTATTAATTTAATTCATGTGACATATTTTAAATGTCGACACTTTGATCAGAATAAAATGACACAAACTCAATCGAGTTTTTCTATGTCGTGGACATTAGTCTATTTTATTTAGACTAAATCAACATTTCGGTAAAAAAGCGTGTTTTTAAAAAACTACGGGACTTTTATTAAAGTGACAGAATTCTGTTTCGTAAGTCGCCAAATACTTTAATCTGCCACCAAACATCTACTTATGGAAGGGGCCAAGGATGGAGCCCTGGGGGGACACCACGGCCCCTTCCACCCGTGGTGTCCCCCCAGGGCTCCATCCTTGGCCCCTTACTCTTTCGCACATACATCCTGCCACTGGGTCAGTTTATAAACATGTCCAGTCACATTTTCACTCACTTTCAAAATTGCTTCAACCGAACTGTTTAGGCGAAAAAGGTTGAGCCGTTTTACGCCCAAAAGGCCCCCGATCCCCTGCATTTCACAAGAAACTCTCTTGATTGAATCCCACAAATGGAAATATGAAATAAATGCACCAAATTTAGACTAAATTGGACCAAAGGTTGAGAAATTATAGCCTGAAAACTTTCATTTAAAGCTTCGCTTAGTGGTGAAAATATGCAACTGACATTTCCCCAAGAGTCAATCCAGTTCTTCCTCGCACAAAGGTCTATGAAGTTATGATTACGATTTTTAAAACAGCTTTTAAATAGTTTTTGAGTTAACTTAGCTCGGTCATTAATCTTACGCGTCTTCTGTACACGATGTTTTTATCGCAACATCTTTGAGAGCATATGGAGGATTCCTGAAGGGAATAGCAAACAGGTAAAGCTGAAGGTGTACTCCCTCATGTGTGTGTGCGTGTGTGTGTGCGCGTGTGTGTGTGTGTGTGTGTGGGTGTGACGTGGCGGCCTGCTGTGTGTACTCATTTGTGTGTAATGAATGCTTATGAGGGCAAACAGATGGCGTGTTAACGCGGTGAAATATGATCTGCTGCTAGACAATATGGTGACACGCCGGTGTTTACGACATACACATCACACAGCGGTGGGATGTACGGTTTGTCGGCCGCCGGTGGTGCTTTGTGGCTGTTGACAATTGTCAATAAACATTTCATTGAACGCTTGGAGGCAGGAATAAGTTTGCTTGCTAACAACATGCTAACAACCTCAGAGGCAGGGGGAAGTTAGTTTGCTAACCAACATGCTAACAACCTCCAAGGTAGGAAGACGTTTGCTTGCAAACAACATGCTAACAACCTCAGATGCGGAAGGAAGTTAGTTTGCAACCTCTGAGGAAGGAGTACGTTAGTTTGCTAGCCAACATGCTAGCAACCTCCGAGGCAGGAGGAAGTTTGTTCGCAGTCTGAGACTAGTTAGTGAGAAAAGTTCTTAGAACTTTATTATGAGTCTGATAGTGACACCGTTCAAAACAACAATCTCTGTTTGTCACCTCCAGCCTCCACCCTCATGTGATGCAGCACTACCAGCTACACACACACACACACACACACACACACACACACACACACACAAACACACACACACACACACACACACATACACACACACACACACAAACACACACACACACTCCTTTTCTGTGACCCCGTGGCCCAGTAGTCCATGA
>JBBDHG010000050.1:2462500-2697500 GCA_037951165.1 Lophius americanus
AGCGCCTCATATGAGGAAAGTTTGGACTAAATTATTCATCGTAAAAAAAAATGACCTGACTTTTATCTACCTTTATCTTCCTACATATAACTTTATTTACCTTTCCAAGCTAAAGAGTCATGCATTTGATACTCAGCCGTGGCCTGAAGGGTTCTGTCGAAACCCGATGGATCATTCCGGGCTTGGACACTAGTCTTCTGGGACATGTCCACATGTACATACGGTGTTATCACGCTAACACCAATGACCCCGCCCCCTTTTGGAGGTTTACCGGACACGTTAGACTGGGAGGAGCCTCAGAACTCTCTGACTGGATTGTGACGCACCTTATCCCGGCGAAGAGCTGGAGAGTGCTGTTGGGGAGGGGGGTCCTGCTTGCTTTGCTCATGGACACCCCAGCAGGTTCTGCTGAACAACCACGAACATTTAGAGACGATCAGCGACGAGACAATTAATAACAGGAAGTCGTTTTATTGTGAAGGGGACCCGCGACTGATGTTGTGACGAGGCTGCGATGATGAATCCCGCACTCGCTTAATTGCTGTTTTACATTTCGGCGGCGGGCCTTCAGCTAAAATAAGCTGTCAGCGAAATGACTGACGTCCAATTTTACTCCAGCGAAAAAAAACAAAAAAAAAACCCGACATCCTATTTATTTCCGCCGTGTCTGCGTTCTGAGAAAATAAAAGTAGCTGTCATTTTATAATTGCATGTGACACAATTGTTTCTGATGTTTTTTCATCGCTTCCTTTCTATGATGTGTTTTTTTTAAGAGCCCAGAAACGAGCGCCGGTCGCTCGTCTTTTTCAATGATGTCATATTTTAGGTTAAAAAAAAAAAGAAATATATATATATATATATATATATATATAAAGGCAATTAAAGCAGAACTTCCGTGGAGATGATAATAAAAAATAAAGAGTTGGAGGTGTTCTCTTCGGTGACTGTTTGCGGCGTCTTAGAACCGTCGGCGCCACAGAGTTCTACAACCTGAAGGCGTCTCATTTTGCAGCGCCACGGCCCATAAAAAAACCCAGATCTGCTCAGTGAGAGGCTGGTTCTGATGGTTGCCAGCACTGGAAGCATTTATAGAAAGACGTTGTAATGGAGGGCGACTGCAGTTTGAGTTGATCTGGTTCATTGAGTTTTGAGACCAACTCAATCCACATTTTGAAGAAACTCATAAACGGTTTGAAAAACTTGTTGTGTTTTATTACAGAATCTTTCTTTTCGCGTTCTAAAAACGTAACATTTTGAACTTGAAAAACTATAAATTCTTGCCTTATGCCGGCATAAATAATCTTTTTCTTTTTTTACTTTACACCAGAAACTCAAATATGATTGACTGATTTTATATAGTTTATGATTCAAGTGCAGGTTATGTAGAACAATTTGCTAAGGCCCATAAATTCTTTTTTTTACAGTGTACGCGGAGGCAAAAAAAACCAAACAAGAATACGGCCAAACTGAAACCGATCTGTGAAAACGGCCGCCTCATGACCCTCATCATTTTAGCACTTTGAGATTTGATCCAAATGTAAAGTGCATTATAAATGAAATGTATTATTATTATTATTATTATTATGGAGGCGAACTATGTTCAAGTTCATATTTCCTGTTTTTTCCAATTTGAATTTTGGAGTGCTAAAAACCCAACACAAAGTTGGGGAACTTAATGAATCATCATCATCAATCTTTTTTCAGATTTTATACCTACATAGTTCCTAGAGCGGCTAGAGCGACCTCCGAAAGTTTTTCAGCACATAATTTCCAAACCGTTGGTCCGATTTAGTCCAAATTTGGTGCATATGAATCGGCCGAAGGAGATCTATCTTGTACATACCTTTTTTATTTTTTTTTTACCAAGATATAGGGTGGATATAACTTCACATTTATTTATTTCATAGCCCAAAATCACAAATCCCAATTCGTCTCGATGAAGAACTTGAGAGGAAAGTTATTTAATCTGGGTTTTCGTTATTGGCTGTTGTTAGTTGTTAGTACGACTAGCTGACATTTAATTTGAGTTCAATCAGCTTGTACAACGCAGGGGATTGGGGGATTTACCCTTGTTGTCAGGAACGACATATTTTAGCTTGCCCTTTTGGAGCACTTTGTTCTGGAAAGAGTTCTGCAACTAAAGACGATTTTATGCGACAAATAGAGGATTCTTCTTTTTCTTTTTGTTCTTCTTCTTCTTCTTCTTCTATTTCTTCTTCTTTTTCTACTTCACTAAAATTTGAACTGATGACAAGGAGAATAATATGAAAAAGATTGTGCGTGGAAGCAGAGCTGGACCTGTGATATTTGACATTTACACCGAATGTACCTGTGCCGACCTTGCGTCATCATCATCCTCATCATCATCATCATCACTGTTCAACAGAAGCACCCAAAAACTACAAGCTGCGCGTGAATCCGACAGCAGCTCATCACTCAGCGGCTGCAAGGTCTTTGACAAGAGGAAATGAGAGACGCTGCAGGACGAGGAGGAGGAGGAGGAAGAGGAGGAGGAGACGGGCGGTTTCTCATAGAAGTCATCAGTAACTGTCGTCACTGTGCTGCCGGCTTAATTAACTAGCTTGCTCGTTAGCATCGTTGCCCCCCCCCTTCAGTCACCCGCTGCTCCGAAAACGGAATGCCTGATTATTCGGCGCTCCAGTCTCAGCCAATTACAGGCTCCAAATGGAAGAACATTAATCAAATCTTTAGTACGGTGGCAAACTCAGAGGTATCAGATTGCAGAGGGACGCAAAACTAATATGTCACTGTCAGCGGCGGCTGCACAGGCATTTAGCGGCTAGCATGAGGGAGACGGGTGAGACGGGCTATCGCCTGAGTGTAATATGGAGGCTGATCTGGAAGCCATTAGTCTGACAGGCTGGAGAAACCCAGAACCTGTCCTCACCCTGCACTCATTTTTTATCCTCCCAGCCCTCTCTCTCCTACCCTCTTCCTCCGTGAGAGGTAGAGGAGGGTGAATTATGGGAAAGGGGGGCTGCAAACTGGATGGATAGAGGAAAAGCAGACATGAAGGAGTGATGAGAGGACAGAACAGAAGGAGGTGGAAAAGAAAACAGTCCGCCAGCGATTTAGGTGAAATTACATTTGATTGGACTGAGACGCCTCAGGTGTCCGAAAATTCACCGTCGTAACTTTATGAGGAAAATAGTAAGAATTTTGCGAGAAAAAAGTCGTAATTTTACGAGAAAAAAAGTCGGAATTTTAATCCCTTTTCTTTTTCTTTTTACAAGGATGTCGTTATTTAAGGACGAAGAAAAGTTTGAATTTCCCATGGAAGAATGCTAATTTGACAAAGAAAAAAGTTTTTGTTTAATGAGAAAAATGTCGTGACTATACGAGGAAAAAGTTGGAATTTTACGACAAAGAAATTCTGAATTTTTATTCCTTTTGACATTTTTTTCAAGAATGTCGTAATTTAAAGACGAAAAAAAGTCTGAATTTCCCAAGAAAAAAAGCTAATTTGACGAAGAAAAAAGTTTTTGTTTTACGAGAAAAATGTTGTGATTTCACGAGGAAAAACATTGAGAGGAATAGTGAGCCTTTTAAAAATATTTGGTCTTTTGGCAGACAAACACAACATGAGTTAGGACTAAATATTTGGTATAAGTATAAGTATTAGGACTTTGAAGGCACCGTGTGTGAAACTGGGTCTGTTCAGAAGAAAGATGAGAGATTTAGTCGTCACCCAACGAGATAGAGGCTTAAATACCATAAACAGTGATCCTAAAGTAATCCGATTACTTCATTAACGCAATGATGAGCATCGGAATCCATGTGTGTGTGTGTGTGTGTGTGTACCCGACAAAATGACAAAATCCCAGATTGAAAAACTTCCCTACTGCCATTTTTAAAATTATGACTTTATCCTCGTGAAATTACGACTTTCTTCTCGTTGAATTTCGACTCCATTCTCGTAAAGTCTCAACGTCTGTTTTTCGTAAAATTCTAAACTTCTTCCTATTTTTTTAGCACTTTGAGATTTGATCCAAATGAAAAGTGCATTATGAATTAAATGTATTATTATTATTTATTATTAATGACATTAACAACATCAGAAATAGGCTTTTTCATTTATAGAAACATATTCAAGTGAAGGGAATATTCCACTTCCATAAACACATTAAAACCAAATATTAGACACTCCCATCAGCAGTTATAAAGGTACTTAAACCCGAGTCGTACCCTTGATTAAACGTTTCTTCAACACGACGTCATCAGCTGATTCAAAATCCTTCCCAATTTTTTTTTGTAGTTTTAAACTTTCCCAAAGACGAGTTTCGGCTTGATGTCGTCCATAGATTTAGCAACAGGCTAGTTTGTGGGAATTTTACCGTTTGAAGTATAACACAAGGCCTGTGCTGCATTCAGGGTCTCATTGAGCTGTCAGGTAAAAAAAGGTCACGGTATATAAAGGTGAATAGAAGTAGATAAAGGTAGATAATGGTAGATAGAGGTAGATGAAGGTGGATGAAGGTACATGAAGGTAGTTTAAGGTAGATGAAGGTAGTTGAAGGTAGTTGAAGGTAGTCGAAGGTAGTTGAAGGTACATGAGGGTAGAAGAAGGTAGTTGAAGGTAGTTAAAGGTAGTTGAAGGTAGTTGAAGGTAGTTGAAGGTACATGAAGGTAGAAGAAGGTAGTTGAAGGTAGAAGAAGGTAGTTGAAGGTACATGAAGGTAGTTGAAGGCAGTTGAAGGTAAATGTAGGTAGTTGAAGGTAGTTGAAGGTAGAAGAACGTAGTTGAAGGTAGAAGAAGGTAGTTGAAGTTAGTTGAAGGTAAATGTAGGTAGATGAAGGTAGTTGGAAGTAGATGAAGGTAGTTGAAGGTAGTTGAAGGTAAATGTAGGTAGATGAAGGTAGTTGAAGGTAGATGAAGGTAGTTGAAGGTAGTTGAAGGTAGTTGAAGGTAGAAGAAGGTAGTTGAAGGTAGAAGAAGGTAGTTGAAGGTACATGAGGGTAGTTGAAGGTAGTTGAAGGTAGTTGAAGGTAAATGTAGGTAGTTGAAGGTAGTTGAACGTAGAAGAAGGTAGAAGAAGGTAGAAGAAGGTAGTTGAAGGTAGATGAAGGTAGTTGGAAGTAGATGAAGGTAGTTGAAGGTAGTTGAAGGTAAATGTAGGTAGTTGAAGGTAGTTGAAGGTAGAAGAAGGTAGTTGAAGGTAGTTGAAGGTAGTTGAAGGTAAATGTAGGTAGATGAAGGTAGTTGGAAGTAGATGAAGGTAGTTGAAGGTAGTTGAAGGTAAATGTAGGTAGTTGAAGGTAGTTGAAGGTAGAAGAACGTAGTTGAAGGTAGAAGAAGGTAGTTGAAGTTAGTTGAAGGTAAATGTAGGTAGATGAAGGTAGTTGAAGGTAGATGAAGGTAGTTGAAGGTAAATGTAGGTAGTTGAAGGTAGTTGAAGGTAGAAGAACGTAGTTGAAGGTAGAAGAAGGTAGTTGAAGTTAGTTGAAGGTAAATGTAGGTAGTTGAAGGTAGTTGAAGGTAGAAGAACGTAGTTGAAGGTAGAAGAAGGTAGTTGAAGTTAGTTGAAGGTAAATGTAGGTAGATGAAGGTAGTTGAAGGTAGAAGAAGGTAGTTGAAGTTAGTTGAAGGTAAATGTAGGTAGATGAAGGTAGTTGAAGGTAGATGAAGGTAGTTGAAGGTAGTTGAAGGTAAATGTAGGTAGATGAAGGTAGTTGAAGGTAGTTGAAGGTAGTTGGAAGTAGATGAAGGTAGTTGAAGGTAGTTGAAGGTAAATGTAGGTAGATGAAGGTAGTTGAAGGTAGATGAAGGTAGTTGAAGGTAGTTGAAGGTAAATGTAGGTAGATGAAGGTAGTTGGAAGTAGATGAAGGTAGTTGAAGGTAGTTGAAGGTAAATGTAGGTAGTTGAAGGTAGTTGAAGGTAGAAGAACGTAGTTGAAGGTAGAAGAAGGTAGTTGAAGTTAGTTGAAGGTAAATGTAGGTAGATGAAGGTAGTTGGAAGTAGATGAAGGTAGTTGAAGGTAGTTGAAGGTAAATGTAGGTAGATGAAGGTAGTTGAAGGTAGATGAAGGTAGTTGAAGGTAGTTGAAGGTAAATGTAGGTAGATGAAGGTAGTTGAAGGTAGATGAAGGTAGTTGGAAGTAGTTGAAGGTAGTTGAAGGTAGTTGAAGGTATATAAAGGCATATAAAGGTAAGTTATGGTACATAAAGATATCAATTTGTGGTTGGAACTAAATGCTACCAATCAGACTCTGCCCTCCCGTAGAGTGGCACAGACCCAGGACTATGACCCAACAAACTCCCTCATGCCCCCTCACGGGCTTCCCAGTGTTTGGCCAGAACCGTCAAGCCACATTCAGAGCCAGCCAGAGGACAGCAGTGCATAATGGGCTCATTAGGGGGAATGATTAAAGCCCAGTTGAAATGTGCTAAATGCCTGTGTCACTGAAGTGGCCTTTAAACGGGCATAAATAAACAAGAGTTATGCTGAAGGTTTGGGTGTGCACCCTGGCAGCATAATAAATTACAGGGTAATGATATTAAAAGCACAGAGTCGTTAAGATGCCAAGTAGAACCCATAAATCCAGACACGGGCTCCCACTGGCTGTCCCCACACCGAGTAATTAAAGCAGATTTATGAGGCGCATTACATCAGTGCTAGATAGTTCATATATCGGCCTCCCATATTGGACAGGCTGACAGGCGCCCAAAAATATTGTTTCGAGTTCCCGGGCCCCTTCGCAGCCCAGAGGCCTCTCCCGGCACTCCATCTTTTGTTGTGTCAGTACCGCGCAGTCGTAATGGATGTACCGATCCACTCCTCCGTCACTCCCTTCGCTTATTAAGTTCCACCCCCCCCCAGTCCCTCCTCAATGGAATATTTGTGACGGTACCGAATAGCTTTATCTTCTCACGGCTGCACCTCAAAGCCTCCCCTCCTCCGTTCCAGCCAGAAACAAAAGAGCGGCAGACCAAAGATCGGAAAAAAAACTAGAAACCTGGGAATCGGAGGAGTTGGAGTCAGAGAAGAGAAGAGAAGGAGGGAAAGTTCTCCTTGCACCAGATCTCCTCTAGGGTTGGATAAACACAGTGATTTGAGCAATAAATCATTCCATGATTAAAAGTTGGGTATCGGTTGGTCAGTGTTCCCGCCTCTGATTTCACTCTGCACTTTTATAATGCCACTCTAAATATACATATAATCATCTGGTTGAAGCTCTGTAAAGCTCTTCTGCGGCCGTCTTGAGTTACAGGCAGCTTTGTGCTTGGCCTCCCCGCTCCTCTCAGGAACCTCAGGGTTGTTCAATCAACCGTCACCTCAAGGTTGGAGCCTCAAGGCGTCCCGAAAGTTTGAATCACAGCAAAACCGCCGGCTTGTTTCCAGCCTCACGCGTCCATATTTGTAGAAAGTCTGTTTGAATGGCTGCTTGTTTAGTCGTTCTTGAGAGATTCCTGAAATCAAACTAGTCCCACGCTGTTGTCCTCCATAGCAGGGGTCTATCCCCGGAAAGTCCCAAATCCCCTGCGTTGTACAATTAATCCCCCTGATTGAACTCCTCACATTAAATGTGACTCATTAATAATCTCAAATAGTCAGTAGTGACTAAAACTAACTATTTATATGAAGTCATCAGTCTGTTCTAGGATCAGATCCCAAAGTGACTCAACCTAACTGTTTCTATGAAGTCAGCAGTCTGTTCTAGGATCAGATCCCATAGTGACTCTACCCAACTATTTCTATGAAGTCAGCCGTCTGTTGACCCCCTAGTGAGTGAAATAGGAACAACTACACTAAAATATGACAAATGCGAGTTAGTTGTCCCTGAGGCGCCTCTTATGAGGTCAATTTGGACTAAATCTGACCAATGGCTGGGAAGCTATATTTGAAAAGCAGGGTTTTTTGTCTAAAGAGCTCCACCTAGTGAGTAAAATATGAACCCTTACAGTAAAATACAGATATATGCAAGATAGCTTTCCTCAAAGTGATTCATACGCACTAAATTTGGACTCAATCGGACCAACGGTTGAGAAATTATGGCCCCAAAAAGGCTACCCTTTCCTGAAATCACTCCAGTTCTTCCTCACACTAAGGTCTACAAGTGAATCAAATGTAAAAACGATCCATGATCCACGTTTTGGAGTTATCGCAAGAACATTTTGGGGATATAATAGGAGACACTGGTTTAATCCCAATAGATGAATCCCTTCAATGCCTCTCTGGTTCTACAGCCCATAATTTCCACTTCTCTCACAGTTTGAGATCCATTTACATGACAGCAGTTTTTACATAAAACAGTAACATTTTGTCGCGGTTTTGGCCCCTTGGAAACGTGGTCGTTGCGTTTGGTGAACACTTTTAGAACTATTTTCCCACAGCTTTGTTTCTTTTGTCAGATCTCAGATTTAACTCTTCTTACCAGCTGGAAGATAGATAAAGGAACGTTCAGCATGTTTACGTCCTGTCGGCTTCCCGACAGCTGCATTGAAAGTCCAAATGCATTAGCGGTTTTCCCCGGCCAATAAAATAAAACTTTCATGCGATCCTGGTTACCATGGCGACTTAACTCGTGTTGCTCCCTCCACATGCAGACGTCTGAGATTCATCATTCATCAAAGGTTCTGTCTCTTTAGTTCATCCAAGGTTCCGTCGGAGGCGGCCCAATCGTGGGAGGTTCCGACTTGATTGGGAGCAGTAAGATAATCGTATCCATGACACAAATTTGAGAATTATTTGGACAAATGGGCGTTTTAGATAAGCCCCGAATCGGGCCACGCCACCCTGACAATTTGGGGGGATGGGGGCTGTTATACGCTAGTGTATAGCTAGCATAAAGCTTTTATGCTGTTCCCCCTAGTGGACATAGGTGGTATTTTGCAGCCAAAATCCCATTTTGTGGCACATTTTGGGTCCATAGTCTATTGAGATGGTTCTCTCCCACAAAAACCGTAGAATAACAAGAACTTTGTGGCATTTCTGTCAAATGTGATGCAGTCGTTATCAAAGAGCTTCTGAGCAAACTAACTTATTGTTTTGTTTTACGGTGTTATATAATGATGTAACCTACAAAAATTTATAAAATCAGGCGTGGATTGAAATATTGCCATTTTTTTGTGTTTGAGCCCAGATTACCCACAGAATCCTTTCGTCCGATGGTCAGACGGTCCAACCAGCGCTGCTCCCAGTAGACTACAACCCAATGACTGGCATGACTGCATTACGAATAGGCTGATTACTGCGCTATATAAACAGACACTTTATATATGTGCAATATTAACATAATAATAATACTAATAATACATTTAATTTATAACGCACTTTACATTTGGATCAAATCTCAAAGTGCTACAAAGCAAAAGCAGATAAAAGCATCAATAAAAAAATAAAATAATAACTATATAAAAACATGACCAAAAGCATTGATGTTAATTACAGTTATAGGTTCTGCTAAAAAGGAAAGTTTTAAGTCCTTTTTTAAATGTGTCAGTCATCTGTGGAGCCCTGAGATGGTCAGGGAGTGCATTCCACAGACGAGGGGCAGCAGAACCGAAGGCCCGATCACCCATGGTGCTGAGCTTAGTCCGGGGAAGGAGGAGGCGGTTTGACTGGGTAGAACGAAGGGATCGTGTCGAGGTCAGTGGGGTGAGAACATAGAACTTCCACATATTTTTAAACCTCCTCTAAAGTTCATATTTATATTTTTCTCCTACTTATTTTGTTCGACTGATTTGCATTTGCTTGTTATCATCGCCAAAGGTTACCATACTATTGTTTCTCACTGTTGTTTCTGCTTCCTTTCCTTTGCTGCTGTAATTCTGGAAATGTACTAATGAAGGTATATCTTATCTTATATTATAGCAACAGGTAAAATGTTACTGACACTGAAAATGCAATGGCCAAACATACCCAAGAAGCCAAATCTGGCTCTCCAGCTAATGCACCTGATAGTTCTGGAGCTATTTTAGGTTTAATTTTGGTATGTTATTAAAGTAAGACTTAACTTAACACAAGCCGAACAGGTTAACAGGTTAGTCTTATCATGTTATACTAAATGAACAGTCCTGCACAGACTGTAGGTTTCTGCATTGCACAAAAAGGTTAGCACATCCAGGCTATTGTGCGTGCTAATGTTCTACGCCTCAGATCATTTGTAGTGGAATTTCCTGCTCTTCAGTGGCGCTGATGAAGTATATGCAGAATATATGTAATATATGGGTAATGGATAAACCTCTCCTGATCCACGTAAGGTTTGTTTTGAAGGAGCTGGAGAAGTTCTGGGAATGACTCAGCTGGACTCTGGCTCTGGATGCTCCATCTTGGACGCATCTTAATCCCAGTTGATTCAGCGTGGAAATTTATGGTTCTGGACAGTCACGCACCCAACCAATGAGACGGAACAGTTCTGCTCGCAGATGTTACTCAACCCGAGAAGTGCAGATGTAGCAAAATACTTGTTCAGCAATATTTCATCTGGAAGTGTTTCAGAACAGCAATGTGGAATATGTTTCAGCTAATCTTGATGTATCTTGGGTCTTAACACGGTTTTAAAATGCAGCTCCAAAAAAAAAAATTGGGTTTGTGAGAGCTTGTATGAAACAACGAATGTCATCAACAAGAAATACCAGAAAAGCTGGAAAAAGCACTCTAAAACTACAGACAACTCCAAAAACTCTCTCATTGTCCCTCAAATACTCTGTAGCCGCTCGCCTCCTGCTACCGTCCACTTCAGCGTCTTCGTTCAGCCCACTGAGCCCCCAGCACCACACCCATAGGGACATGAAACGAATCAAAAGGAACTATTGAATCAAAAGAAACAATGGATCTCTTGAAACTGAGCCTATAGCTCCACCCCCAACGGAACATCAAAGGAATCAAACTGACTCTTAAAGCTGAGCCCCCAGCTCCACCCCCAACGGAACATCAAAGGAACCATTGAAACATCAAAGGATTCCCTAGATCCATCCTCAAAGGAACATCAAATGAACTATTGAATCAAAATAATCAAAGGATCTCTAGAAACTGAGCCTCAAGATCCACCCCCAAAGGAACATCAAAGGAATTAAAGGAGCAAAGGAAGCAATAGCAACATCGTTATGTCACTACTCCAAAAAGTTTATTATTTTACTGTATAGTTAGGATAGAAGCACCTCTGGGTAAAAAGTTCATACAAATCCATCTGTAGATTTTCCGCAATCTTACTCACAAAGAACAAAAACAACAAACAGACAATCAAACAGACAAACAAACAGACAAAAAACAAACAACCAGACAAACAGACAAACAAACAAACAGACACACAGACAAACAAACAGACAATCAAACAGACAAACAAACAGACAAAAAACAAACAACCAGACAAACAGACAAACAAACAAACAGACACACAGACAAACAAACAGACAAACAAACAGACAAAAAACAAACAACCAGACAAACAGACAAACAAACAAACAGACACACAGACAAACAAACAGACAAACAAACAGACAAATAAACAGACGAATAAACAGACAAACAGACAAATAAAACAAACAGACAAAACAATCAAACAGACAACCAGACAAACAAACAAACAGACAAACAAACAAACAGACAAACAGACAAACAAGCGCACAGTGGTGACAAAGTAATCCTCCTTCCTTGGCGGAGGTATTGGACGGGTAAATAATGGGATGAAAATGCGTCGGGCCGTCGATGAGAGCAGACATCGCGATCAGAAATCTCACCGATCCTCCAGCCGCTCAGATCCGCTCTAACAAATTGAATTCACAGAGATCGACTTGAATTCATGAAAGTCGGCGGATTGATGGGGAACGGCTCCCCTCCTTGGTATTGATTTAAATCTGCTGCTTGAATGTAATTAATTAATAATGATGAGAGGGGTGTCACAGATGGTTAGCGTCAGCGCCCCCCCGCCGTTTCTGCCCCCGCTGTTTTCTTTTCGTCCAGACCCGCCGTCAGCTCTCGGGCCGGCGGGTCCTTGTGGCACACAAGAACAACATTTCTTTTAATGACAGGAAATGTATGTGTAACTCTGTTTCACATGATTTATGACTGGATTCTTTATAATAAGCAACCTAATTACAGAGTTATTAAAATTACATGCAGCAAAAGCAATTAAGTTGTCTGGCTCTCAGAGTGGGTTTCCTGTGGGGGGGCTTTTAAGGTTCATCAGCAGTTAGGGAGCTCTGTGATTTTACCGAGATATGCAGAAGATCAGAACCACATCACGGCCATTAAAGCATGTGCAACTGTGTAAATGTATGTATGGCTTGAATTATGGCGGCATAAAAACAGGAAGTGGAGGTACAAACTGGTTCCTGTGGGGCATAGCAGCGGCACTTAGGGGGCTGTTTGTAATTTTGCCGTATCATTTTTAATCTCAGCTTTAAACAAGATTTAAAAAACACAGTAGCAGATACTTTACTTTGGATTTTTATTGTTGAGATCTGGATTTCATTTTCTAGAGAGATCCGTGTAGAAGAAGGGGAACGTGTGAAGCTCTGGCCAAACGTTCGTGTCGGGGACCGTCCCCTTGGACACTCTGGGCAGAACTTTGTGTTCACACCTTTCACTTACGCTCATTGTCAATTACTGTCTTCACAGTCTGGTGCCTCAATTTATATCAGTTGATCAAATTAGAGGAACCAGTTCCATCCAGGTAGAGGGACCAGGTCCAAAGAACAGCAGTGACACACCTTCATCGTAACTGCTGTCTTTTTAAATATCTCGATCTCATCCCTCTGGACCTTCAACCTCCCTATCACCATCCTGCTCTCACCAATCCATCAACTACCTCATCCATCAGTCTCAGCCGGTTCATCAGCCACCACCACCAGTATCCAAATTCCAAAGAGGGGACAGTTTTACACTCTTCAGTGTAAAACCCTCGTATAGACTAAGACCCTGTTTAGACTTCTTGGTGACATGTGTCTCGCGGACAGGTCAGTCACGTCAGTCAAGCTCCAGATTTATTTAGCTAGCTAGCACAGGCTACCTAACGACATTTCAAGGGCTTATATTCATGTATGGACTATTCCACCTGTTGACACTGACAGGAAAAAGTAATTAGCGACACGCTAAAGAGCGCGGGACAAAGCCAAGATTGAAGCACATTAGAAAAACAGTGGCTTTCGCCGGTGCGTTGCTCGCTAAAAGACCAACCACCACGTCCAGCACTGATGACGTCTTTTCCTGTTTCATCGGGACACATGAACGTTTCCACTACAACAAAAAAACCTCGGCACGCTGATTCAGAGATTGGATCCTAAAGCGTCTTGGAGGTCGGATTACACTCGTGTCACATGTGTGATAAATGTCCGATCTTTTGAATTGTTCAAATGAAATAAGAGAATCTGACTTCCTGGAGTTTTTATGAAGTTCATTCCACTTGTCAGTACCGCAACAACTGGACCTACTCCTGCCAGGTTTATTTTGAATAGGCAGGTAAGGAAAGGTGTCTCATGCAAACACACTGATATGTACAACAGTGTGTAACACACACACACACACACACACACACACACACACACACACACACACACACCCCTGCAGAGAGTGAACTTTTCCCCACAGGTGTCACCCTCCGTGCAGCATTACTATCTCCCAGCAGCCACCGGGGCCAGTTTGGAAGTGCTGTGCAACCCTCATCTCTGTCCCCATAAATTAACTGCCCTGACAAGTGTTCCAGTCTGGGCTCCACAGGAGCCGACAAAAAGGTGTGAGTGTGTGTGTGTGTGTAGATACTGTATATGTCTGTGAGTGTGTGTGTGTGTGTGTGTGAGTCTAGTCAGCGGTGTAGAACACTTTGCTTTGTCCTTTAGAATAATAGCGCCATACCTCTTGACGCTTAGCATGGCCCCTCCTTCATTTGAATCTGTGATGATGAGTTCATTCATCAGAGACTTTCTCTCCAGCGGGGCGTTTTTGAGGAGAGCGGCGCTCCGGTTCGGTCACTCATCACCTCTGGAGGCTCGTTCCGTAGGCAGTGGAATGTGCACATATTAAAGTTTACACAGCAGAGATGGAAGCCGTCCATCATTTGGCTTCCTCGTGTTTTTACCGGCACCATGAACTCCGGGTGAGGCATTGGGTTAAAACCAACAGATCATACGATCTCTGGATGACAGACTCCATCACTAGAGAACAGACGACCTGCTGGCGCTGATTGTGGTGGAAGCCCAGATCTTCATCTCTACAGCCGTGTTCCTGAGCTCTGGACCGGGTCGGATAATATAGTCCTTTGATGTTCTGAGTTCTCTGCTCCTACAGGGAGGCATCTAGAGGCTTCCTGATCCCTATCATGGGATAAAAGAAGCTCAAATAAGTTAATACCACGTTCACACTCATAGAAAAATAATAAAATCAGTTCATGTTGGGAAAAATGTCCAATTCAGGCCTCATTTTTTCCCACAGGATGAAACTCCCACTGATTTTGAACAAATGAACCTCAGCAGGTTTTTACAGTGTATTCGAAGACTCGGAGTGATTGGTCTGAATTAAGAGCGCTTGTGTTTCTCCTTTCTCCTGCGTGTTATTCTTTCCTCGGTTCTTATGTTTTCTGAGGAGCACAGGAGTGTTTGAGGAGAGGCAGA
Organism: Lophius americanus; assembly: GCA_037951165.1. NCBI lineage: Eukaryota > Metazoa > Chordata > Actinopteri > Lophiiformes > Lophiidae > Lophius > Lophius americanus. The sequence continues at coordinate 2,477,070 of JBBDHG010000050.1, forward strand.
CAACACAGACGTGAGCTGGAGGAGGAGCGTCTCCCTGTCTGTGTCTCCGAACAAGCGGAGAATGAGAATGAGAACAAACAGCAGTGTGCAGCCAAGAGTAGCACAACCACTCCATCATTTTGATGGGCACTGTCATTTTCTCCCTCTCCCTCTCCGCCGCTCAGCCTCTCCCTCCCTCCCTCCCTCCAACTCCCTGTGGCAAGGGTGGAGGTTTAAAGTTCACTCCTGGCTGATTTTTCAACCTGCCGACCTCCACAGGCCTCCGCCCGCCGTTGGCTGCACAGAACTGACCCTGGATTCATTAATTATCGTGTTACAACAAGAAAGCGCCGGTTAATGAAACGCTGAAGAGCCCCGGCATATAAAGGAAGTGGGAATGATTTAAGGTGGAGTTGGTGGAGGTTAAGCTAGCTAAACCGATCACAGACACGAGGACGGTTTCAACCGATTTTCAACCGTATACTCTTCAGAACAAACACACTTGTGGACTCATCCACACACACATGCTGTTTGTAGTGTGGATTCTAATTCCTCGTCGGTCCTATTGTGATATATCTCGCATGCCACGTTATAAAGGCACTCGTGTTGTTGCCGTACTTCTACAAGCTAGTCTTCTTCTTCTACTATAATCCATCTGGCTTGGGGTTCAGGTATGTTTTGGTACCGCAACATCCGGTTCTGACGCTTCCCGGTCCGCTCGCTCTCATTGGCTGTTGGGGGTATTCCGTCGGAGGAGGAGTGGTAAATAGCAAACATCGCTTCATCGCTCCAGTTTTGCTCGAAGTCCAGACTGATGAAGCCAACAGAACCACATCATCTGCAAACAGTAGAGATGCAATTCTAAGCTCCCAAAATTGGACTCTCTTCTCACCTCCACTGATCCTTGAGATCCTGTCCATGAATATCAAAAACATAATAAGACACGAGTGACAACCTTGGCTGGGTCCAGATCTCACAGAAAAAACGTCCAACTTTCTGCCGAGGATACAGACAAAACTTTTACTTAGGTTGTAGAGGGAAGAGATCGGCCTTAGCAACGGGCATACGACCAAGAGAACCCTCACCGGACTCCCAGGGGGACACGGTCATACATTCTCCAAGTCCACAAAATATATGGACTGGATAGACAAATTCCCCTGACCCCGATGGCAAGAGTAAACATTTGGTCCACAAACCAGACGGAATCCACGTTGTTCCTCCTGAAACCGAGGTTGGACAATTTTTTTCAGAACCCAGAGAGGGTTTAACATTCTCCCGAACCCATAAACCACGCCTTGAGTTTCTGAAGGCTTTTGACATCGTTGAGCCGTCGTGGTTGACGAGCGTATACTCAATGTCATGTGGCGACTTCTCTGCGACTGATTATCCTGGGGGATCCTCACAACTGATTATTATGAGGATCGGCGGCGGGCCGGAGCCTTTCTCATCTGACATTGGGCGAGAAGGGGAAGGACATCCTGGATCGTTCTGAGGCTAAACGTAGGACCAATATATAAAGACAACCACGGACAATTTAGAATGAATCTATTTTTGCTTTTTTTGTGCGTGGGAAGGCCTGGAGGGCACCTTCAGGAAAATTCCACATAGAAACACGTCTTAAACCAGTGATTGATGTTAATCTTAGCTCCTAAAGGTTTGTGTTTCGAAGGTGCCAGATTCTTACAGCGATGGAATATTTCAAGAGGGGTCTTTGAGTTAGCTGCACCGAACAAATGCAGAAAGAGAAAAACTGATGTGGCATAAACAAAACATTACTCACAGAGGAAAAAGTTCAGGATTATGGCGGCATTGCAGGCCAGGTGACTAATATGCCCTCATTTTGGACTAACAGGTGAAACAGGCGTTGGTGCCCTTGTAAGGACACACTTTGCAGTTCACTGCTGGACTATTTACTCTTTCGGTCGACCAGTTGCACTGCACGTTTATAATACTCTCATAAGTACTCTGCAGATGGATGCGGGTCCCCTCGCCGCTCTTGCCGGGCTTATGATTAATGAGCAGCACTTGGATCTGCATGTGTTTCTGCCTCGCAGCTCCGACAAGCCTTTCCGGACCCGACATTTTGTATCCTCTGTGAAAAATGAGCTCCTTGGTGTCGTTTATTACACTGTTGCACTGCCAAGAGTCTCCGATGCTAATACCTGAGCACTAAGCCTCGCGCCTGGCTTGAACTGTGTGTGGGTGTCTGTGTCACTTTGCATCAAACTCACTTATGGAGAAAGCTATCCAGTGGAATTTATGCAGAGGGGATGACTTGATTGTAATTTGGGACTCTTTCAGAAAGAGATAAGTCAATAGAAGAAGAACTGACAGAAGAGTAAGAAGGATTTCAGCGCTCCCCTGCAGGACGTCCTTCATCGAAGCCGGGGAAAGATCCTTCGTGGGAACGCAATAACTGAAAAGCTGTTTCCTGGATTATTTTCATTTTTATTATTTTTATATGCACATAGATCTTATTGTGAGGAAGAGGAATTTTGGGACTATGAATAGACATATTTTTAGATATATTTTTTACACACCATATTTTACTCCAATTGTTAATATTTTACTCACTAAGGGAACTTCACATTTAGCTGTATCACCAAAAGTCTTTTTGGCCATAGTTTCTTAACTATTGGTCTGATTTAGTCAGAATTAGGGGCATATTAATCAAATTGAAATGCATTTTTCATATTTTACTCTAATAGTTCATATCTAACTTACCTATTACAAAAAAAACATTTTCAGACAAGCAAACCGTTGGTCCCATTCCCAAATTGTCCACATGTGAACCGCCCCGAGGAAATCTAACTTGTGTTTGTTATATTCTACTTTAATTGTTCATATTTCACTCGCCAACGGGGCTTTTTGTTGTGCAGAAAACATAGTTTTTTGACCATTTCTTCCCAACCAAAAGTCTAACTGTGTCTAAATTTAGCTCATATAAATCGCCACATCTTGTTTTATTCCTGAGCTCAGAAAAACTAGTTAACTGTATTTATCTTCATCACTGAGTCACTATGGGATCTGATCCTAGCACAGACTGCTGACGTCATAGAAATAGTCAGGTTGAGTCAATATGGACTGTTTGAGATTATTAATAAGTCACATTTAGTGTGAATAGTACAATCTGGGGGGATTGCTTGGGCAACGCAGGAGACCTAGGGCTTTCCAGTGATGTAATATAAACTTTCTGTTGGGGATGACAGCGTAGGACTAGCTTGAAAGAAAGTAGCCACTTTTCTGCAGAGCAGGCAAACTGATACGAGAACGGCTGAGTCATCATTGTCCCTCCTCCGAAGTCATCGCAGTAATTCGGTCTGGAGGAGAATTAAATCTATTTGTCTGAAGTCCGTTGACTGAATCGAGTCACCGAGGACCACATATGAAGAAATACCACCATCTCCACAGATGCACCAGGACTCACACTTGTGCTGTCGCTGATGAACACACTCCCTGCAATTCAGCACTCTCTCAAGGGCAAGTTCCAATAAAAGCGGCGTCGGAGAAACCGCCATCTGATGGATCGGGCCCTGAGATGGCGAATCCCCTAATGTGGCATAAATAAAGTTGCCGTACTCCGATCGCTCTCTGCAGACGATGTAAATTATATTGTCAGGCGTAGTCACTTCGCAGCTCGCTGTACGGCTAACAAGAGTCACCTGCCAGCGGCTCGACGCGGGGGGGAGGAGCTACTTGTGCGAAGGGATCGGGGGATTAATTAAAGTAGCAGCACACCTACTCCACACACACAAAAATAAACACCAGCGGAGCCACACATACGGGTGGGGTAGATTTGATTTATTCCCTCTGCTCCTGCACTCTCCCCTCCTTCTCCCCCCAGCTCTCAGCGAAGGTCGATGCGACAGCGCTGCAGAGGAATGGAGGTGATGCTGCTCGGCCGGTTTGGAGTTGAGTTTCCTGCGTAGGACGGCCATTCGTCCCGTTTAGGCCGGACAGACCGGATCTCAAACACCGAGTCCGTCCAGCGCCGCAGCCCTGAGCCGGACGCTACTTTTTCCTCCCTTTGAGATTATCTTTATTCTTATTTTATTCCTAAAAAGCGACTAGCGACTCTGACGATGCTAAAGTGTGGACAACCAATCAGATCAAAGAGATGTTTGCCGTTCACATCGGCAGCAGAGCTGGCTAACGTAGCCGTCAGCGGCACACTGCATCGTGATATATATTGCATGATGCCTTCAATGTCTATTCAGTAACAACCAGTTTCGGGCTGCATCATCGACTCTCAAGAATATATTCAAGATTTATTATTGATGTATTACAATTACATGTCAAATTTCTTTGGATAAAACATAATTTTAACCTAAACAAACTGGTAGTTTTTATGTGATACATATTTTTTGTTTATAACATTAATGAAACCACTGACATGATTGTTAACTAGCCTGATTGTTCTATAGAGCCACATTTTTAAACCCTGTTCATTTCTTTTTACATTTTTTTAACATATTTTATTACATGTCATTGTTTTCAGAATTATTAGAATAATGTTGATTGTATGATAATTTATAATGATAATAATAATAATAATAATAATAATAAATATGGTTTCAATACATGATTATTTGAATAAAATCACATAGATGCCAGTACTTAAACTTAAATTATGCAGTAATTCAGTTTTTTTGAGTGAAGATGTGTTCAAATGTAATCTTGTAAAATGTAGTTTGTATGTTGTACATTTTTATGCTTAAAAGACATTACCATTCTGGGTGACCCCCCAGCCCCCCACACTGAAATTACATTTTTGGTCCCTCCCACTATAATGAAATTGAGAGAGTTGCTAAAAAATTGCGTAATATTTGATTTTTTTTTCTGTTTTGTTAGCCATAATTCGCTGAAACCTGCGAAGCGTCCTCCTTTTTTAGGGTCATAAAAGTGGGCCGCCTTTTCTTGGATGTGTGCCGGCAGATTCCCGGGGGGAGGGGGGTGGAACTCAACACGGAGTTCCATGAAAAAAGTCAAGTGTGACACATCGACTTCCATCTCTTCTAAACTTCCCACAGCCGCCTTGGAAAGATTGAAAGCTCGGTGTCAGTATCACCCCTCGTGGGCTGAACACAAAACCGCAGTGTTTCCTTGTCCTGCATGCAGCTGTTTTTTGTCAGGATGATTCCAAGACTTTGTCAGACCACAGCTGTTTCATCCTCGCCAGATTCGTGTCCTCATAACAAGGCTCCACTTCTATGGAAGAAATCAATAAGAGCTTTCAAAACCCTTCTGCTTTGGAGTCCCGCTGCTCCTCGTAAAGATGTCCTGGTTCCTCGTTAAATGTTTTCAAGATGCGGCGATACGTCGATGACAAGCCGCTACACGGCACATTCACAGAAATAGCATGTTATTGACGACAGGGCAATAAACGGACTTTACAAGCTCAATTGACCAACATTCAAACCGGACATGTAGCAGAACAAAAAAGCTGAGGGCCCAGAAATAGAGCGCCGTAAGTAGGCCCATTCATGATGAGAGACGCCTAAAACAAACAACATCTTCGACATGTGTGTCCCTGCAAACACTGAAGCCCACAAAGTGCTCCTTCCTTGGAAGCTAGCATGCATGGGAGTAGCTTTGCCCTCTCTCTGTCAAACATTTCCTCCCATAGCCGACTAAAAAAGTGTTTCCCAACGCTGACAGGGAGAATGGATTGCCTCCATTACGCCCGGCTACAAACACATTCCGCCAGGATGAAGGGGCCGTAAATTATCCTGCATGCGAGCAGCCCAGTCCATAGCCGAGCCAACACCCCGCCCCCTCCCTCGCTGGTTTCTAATGGGGTCAGCCCATCCACCACAGCCTGCGCCACATTGAATCACACGTCCCATATCTAAAACATACACTGTCACCTCTGTGTATATACAGTTGGGTATTTATGTCTCCGAGATAGAGAGAGGTTCTCAGAGTCACACACCTGGGAAGGAGTCCTTGAACTCATCATCCCAACATGTCAGATCGAATAAAGACACGCACTGTAATAAGTAGCAGCACGTTAGCGCTGGAATTTTCTCGTGACGGGGCACAAGAGACTTATGTTACAGTACAACACAATAACGGCGCACATCGACCCGTTTAACTCTGCGAGGCCGGAGGGCACAACTGCAGAAACATCAGCGGTGCGTCGGGTCAAATTCAGTTCACATGACACAAGTGTTGGTAGCAGCTGCAAAGCCATCGAATGGGCCGGGACATCGCCCTGTGGCGTGCTAAGATGTGAGATGTGGGCACGTAAATCATTACATGCAAATAGTGAAATGTCAGGCCAACGCCGTGTTCCCACTACGTAAAGGTTGGTCTTCCTGTGTGATAGCAGCCTCTCCGTGTCGCCCTGCAGCGCCGATAGGAATCTAGCTACCCTCCTTTGGCGGTTGACAATGAAAGGCCCAGAGGAGAGATCTTTGTATTGTAACTACCGCTCTGTCTTCTTTCTCATGACATTTCATCCACATGTTTGTCACTGCTTCTTTTAACGCTGCCGGGAAATTCCAAGCAGGCCTGTTGTTAAGTGACTGGGGTCGTGAGGTTAGGATGTACTATTTTTTAGCTTAGAGAAGAGTGTTTGTGCTTATAGATGTCCCATTTTAAAAGAATGAAGCAACTTCTTTTGGCCTTTTCCCTTTTCAGGGGTTCGCCACAGCAGATCGTCTCGTTCTGCATATTTATTTGGTATAGGTTTTTGACGTCTTGCATAACCCTAATTTATCCGGGCTTGGGTAGGCTGGTAGCACTAAGGGTCCACACTGGATTCCTGCCACACCCTCTTTTTGACTGGGATTCGAACACCACTTCCTTGCACCAAAGTAAGTAGTGTAACCCAATGAGCAACCATCAAAGGTCTACTATGCTGATGCCATGACCTGGCCTATTCAGGACATTAGCATACCAAGCTAACGTGAGGCTGGAGGAGCTCATCCGATTTGTTCAATCCAGTGGGTGGAGGCGTGTCCACTAGTAAACCCTGCCAACGCCCCGAGGAGGCCATGTGTTCCGGCAGAGGAAGGGAACAGATGATTAGATTCTGAATATCATTGGGCAGGGCAAATTTCAATGCTTCACCCTGAAACAGGAAGTTTGTTATATCTACTCTATCCAATATTTATATCCGCGAAAAAAGAGATATTCTGGATTGATTTTGGCCTTAGATACTTCATGTTAACGTGATAACTCCAAAACTACCCATAGAATAGAACACCCATAAAGAACTTAGTACGAGGACGGACTGGATTGATTTGGAGAAAGGTCAGTTGCATATTTCTGCCATTAGGGGGAGCTTTATCTCCAAAATAACAGTTCTTAGTCTAAAATTTCTCAACTGTTGGGAGACGATATGGATCCTGTCTTTGTTTCAGGAACGGAATAGTATAGTAATACAATGATTGGCTTTGTGGAATAATGACGTTTCTGGTGAGGCGTTACATGACAACAAAAAAATCTTACTGCGAAAAGCGTCATGAAACTCTTGAGTTATTGTGTCAGCAGGCGTGACACAATAACTGAAAAACTATTTCTAGGATGATTCATCAAAATTAATACCAAAGTATTGACTTTAATGTGAGGAAGAACTGGACTGATTTTGTTGAAAGATCAGTTACATATACTCGCCATGAGGGGGGGCTTCATCTCCAAAATCATAGTTTTCAGGCCAGAAGCCGTTGGTCCGACTTATTCCAAATTTGGTGAATATGAATTTACTTTAATAGTTCATATTTTTACTCACTAGGGGAGATTGTCTCCCACACTGCTAGAAATTCAAACCACAGTGAGTTACGTTATAACCACTGTTCTCTGAGTGAAGAGATGATCGCTCCATCAGCTACATATTCCTTATGGGTTGAAAAAATATATAATAAAAATCAGGTGTTTAATTATAAGATTACATTTTCATTAATTGGGATTAAACTAGCTTGAAATAGATTTATATGAATTTATCAAAACACTGAGCTCTTAAGCCGGGGCTATGCTGTACACTTTGAGCCGTTTTCACATTCGCAGATGGCCCTCAGGTATACGGGCCGTCTGACGGTGTCATTCCTATGTCGTTTGTCGCGGAGTGTACGCAGGGTCACGGTGACCCCTACAGGGTCGGATGACCCAAAGGTTTTCTGGTGTGTCAGAAATGTTGGAAAGGTCAAGACTCGGTCGGCTGACGTCAGCGCCTTCTTTTCTCACTGCGCCTGTGAGAAGTTGTGTAGTGTCAGAGTTGCCACGGCGACATGACGCGTTGTTATATTAAAAATAATAAGTAATAAGTAGTCATAAAGTAGAAGTGCAGTTTGTGGCTAAAAAGAAATGACGAACAAGAAAAGGTTCACAGCTGTCAGAGCGGTGCTAACTCTATACTTAACACGTCAAACGTAGCCACTTACCCACAATTCTCTCTGCTAAATAGACCAGCTATACTGTCCATGGCGTGCCAGACACCTAAGAATCAAGATACGCCGACGTTAAAAAAAAAGAAGTTGCGGCACACAGAATGGCAAAAAATAATTATGTTAGCTAGTTTATTAAGTCTTGTTAGCATGTTGGCAACAAATTCAACTTTTTTACTGCCTCAGAGCTTTCATACCAAACTTTATTTTTTTACTTTTTACGGGTCGTACAGTGTGGGCACAACCATCATGAACTTCCGCAAACGTTTGACTCGTACAGATTGAGTTGAAATGAAACGGCCATGAGTCAAAAGTTGTAGAGTGTGAGCTCACCTTTACCTGAAGCACACAACCTGATAGAATGACCCACCCCACTGCTTCCTGCTTAGGCTTTCACTACAGCCAGCTGTATGGTTCTGCCTGACGCGTAGTGGTCTCATTATACCTGGGTGCTGACAGGGGGAGAAGGGGTCAGGACCGGGAGGAAACGGAGGAGGTGACAGGAGTAGGTGGAGGAGGAGGAGTTTGGATGGATGGAGCTGCTTTCATCCGGTGCTGACTTGATTGACAGGCGGCACAGCTGTGGGACTGACGGTGCATACCAAAATACGTGGGCTTCAGGAGGGGAGGGGGTTGACAGCATGAGTGTGGTGGTGGGATGATTCAGCACCCAGAATTATGTTTACACATCCGCAACAGCTTTTAGCATCTTTTAAAAAACACTCATAAATATTGATGACAAGAATTCAAGGCGTCCATAAAATCAAAAACGGAATTTAATTTTTTGCAGAAACAATAATGATTTCCTCGTCCTCGTGATGCAGATGAGATTTCTCGAACCACCTCCATAATTTATGCTGGTGTTTGTTAGTTTGCACCCTAGGTTTAGAAAGAAAACGGAGATGGACGTTTTTAAATATTCAGTAGCTCAAAATCTAATTTGTTGAATTAAACATTGTAATTTTTATTTTTTTCAACCTATTTGGAACTGAAGTGGAAGAATTATCTAAAATCTAAAAGAAAATGTCCTCACCTCTTTGTTGTCCGTACTCTCTTCCTTCATCATCATCATTGTCATCGTCTTCTAGGTCATCGTTGTTGTCTTAGCCGCTGTAGCGGTCGTCTACTCTCGCATGCGTTGTGTTTCATAAATGACACGCGGTCAGGCACAGTTTGGCTCCACTAGAGCGTCAGCCATTTATATCATTCATTCATGCAATCATTTTCCATAACCGCTCACCCTGGTCAGGGTCCCGGGGGGCTGGAGCCTATAAAAACAACGTCTTACAGCACAGCATATAACAAAACGACACTGAAACCAAAGAAAAAAAAAATATATATATATATATATATATATATATAATTAGCATTGCTGCTAGCTAGCCAGTTGGGCGAGGGTTATTTTCAAGCTAGTGTTAGCTTAACAACATAAAGTAATCTGCTCGCTGAAACATTTTATCAACCCTTTAACAACTTCACTGTTTAAAATAACATTTACTATACATTGGAGGAACATGTCATAATATGATGTAAATTTAATGATAAGATAAATATCTTAAAGTAATAAAAACTAAAGATTTAATTATCATCAAGTGGAAAAAAGTCACATTGCTTGTACAAAAATAACGTTATTTATTTGATCTCTAAATAAAGTCAGAAAAAATGAAAAGAACCCATGTGCTATACTTTTAGCAGTTTGAGATTTGATCCAAATGTAAAGTGTGTTATAAATTAAATGTACTATTATTATTACCCCGTCGTGAATTACAGCAGGGGGCGTTCAGGTGAGCGAAATAAAATTGTTCATTTTCAGCATTATTAGATTCAATTAACAAAATTCAAAACGTTTAAATAATGACAAAACTAAAAGATGACTAATAACTTAAATTGAATTCATTGCCCGTTTCACAACAGCGAGAAAGCCTTCAACGGCAGGTTGAATAATTAAACCCATTACATCATATTAACATAAATTTTCTCCATGGTCGTCGTCTTTATCGTCAATTTCCACTAATCCTGTATTTGAGTATCAGAGTTTTTGGATAATGCGTTTGTTAAATCTGTGTATTATTGGCTAGAACTTCACTATCAGCGAATAATTCATTACCAGGCAGATCATTTGTGTCAGCCCTATACAGCCTGCTGGTATACAAACACCACAGATACTACAAATCCCATTTTGTATGTATCTCATATTGTGACAGAAGACAGAAATGTCTGAATTAGTCCATCCATTTACCAAGGGACATTTAATTTTTAACTGTTAAATCTACTTTTGTGGCTGATGTTGACGCCTGTGAATTGCGGTTTAGTGTTTCCGGCGGCCTTGTTGGTCAAAATAACCCCGCCCCAAGCCCCTGACATAATCGGTTCTTGACTCTAGACCAGCAAAGAGTTGGTGCTTGTCTGGCACCAGTTTTTAGAGCCAGGAGCTGGGGCTTAGGCTTTCAAAAAGCAAAGAACTGGTGCTAGGTCATGCTCTGGCTCCAAACGAGCCCTTGAACCAGCTCCATGGAAAAGGGGTATTTTGTGACCTGGTCAGTCTGTCTCCCCCCAGCTTTCACATGGTTGGGTTTTGTTGGGTTTAGTTTGTCTTCCCTTTCCTTAAATAACTCTTAATAATGACAACTAAGTTGTTTCTAACTCATGTGTGGTCTCGTGTCCTTTTTTGCCAGATTGAGACAAGCTCAGTCAGGTGGGACTCAAACACTTTGTCCTCATGCAGACATCTGATACCCTCTACTTCGAGTAAGTTCGTCTACGTGCATCAGTGCGTGTTATATATAGCATTAGTCGTCGCTCTTGCATAATCTGATTTATGATCTAAAATTTTCACGAGAGGATCAGTTCAGTTTCTTTTATTCACTCAACACATGATCAATCCATCAATGAATCTTTATTTATATTACGCCAATTCACAACAACTGTTGTCTCAAGGTGTTTTCCAGAAAGAAGAAGTTCAGACCGAACTCTTTATGTAATTATCTTACAGCGAGCCAACAAATTCCTCGGTGAACAAGAAGCACTTGACGAAAGTGGCTAGAAAATAACTGCATTTTTTAATGGGCATAAATCTCGAGCAGATCCAAGACTCAGGGTGGACGACCTCCTGCCAGGACCGGTTGGGTTTGAAAAGAGAGAAAGAAAGAGAGAAACCGACAGAGAGAGACAGAGAGGGAGTGGGGAGGAGAGAGACAGAATGGGGGGGGGCAAAGCAGCAATGATATATATGGGTACTTACATATATACACATAATACAATAACTGTAAAAAATATTAACAACAACAAAGAAAAACAGTGGTTTGCATATATGTGTGACCGCGAGGCTAAGGCAGAAGCAAAAAAGCTTATAGAAGCCCTGCCCATTTTAAGTGTTTGTCTAAGCTTCCCTAAAGATAAATAAAAATCATTCAGACTTGTAACCTTCAAAAATAGTTTCAGAAAAATCGTTCCCTTGAAAAAATCAAAAGCGAAGAACACATTTTCAAGTTGGTTTTAGGATTATTCCAAAGGATTTCTATTTATTTATTAATTGCTCTCAAATCCATAATTGCCGTCCTTTATTGAGAAAAAAAGTTTTGTATGCAGTTTGGCAGTGACGTCGATTTTGCTCTGATCACTATTTGCATTATTTAATTCTAAAACCAAATCATTAAATTTCATAACATGAGACTGGAGCAACAGCGTGTTAAATAATAATTATTATCAATAGCACTATTGCAATTATTATTATTTATTATTATCCTTGGATGTCCTCACCAAGAAAGAAAAACAGGAAAAAATGATTTTACTGCATCATTTTTACTTTATTTTTTTGGGTCACTTATTAGTCTAATATCAGAAACACTCTAAATTTACCATAACATGATTTCAAAGTTAAAAAAAAAAAAGATGATGAAATTTTGTTTTTCATTCAAAATAGTTTTTTTAGGACATAATTAGTTTTTTTTGGGGTAGTATCAAGTTTCATAATTCTGTTTAGTAAGTCCTTCAACAGCTTTAATAGGCCTTAACAAAATCCTACTTATCGAACAGGACCTTTTCAATAGCTCCTCCTAGGTGGCCCCTTTGAACCTGTGGTAACCCTCAGGGCTCCATCCACGGCCCCTTCCGTTTTAAAAACATGTACATGCTGCCACTTGGTTATATTATAAACATGTTAAGTCACTTGGCACACATTTTTTATTTGGAATTCTGGGAAGAATAAGCTCAACCAAACAGTTGAGCAGGACATTAAACATCAAACCATGTTTTGAGAGTCAAGAGTTTGCGATAATTATTAGTTTAGGGGAAATTAAACTACTCCATCCAAACAACATCTGAGCCCAAATATTTGCTTTATTTGTATTGTTTATTTTTCCATAAAGGGCTTAGCCCTTAAGTTGCAGTATCCACATCCAACATTAACATATTCCAGTTGTAAGTAAGAGAGTAGATTTGACAGCTGCGGACTCTCACACCATCTTAGTATGAATTCAAATACTCCTTCCATCCTCTCTTAGTGTCAACAGTTTACATTCTGATCCACCCAGAAGACTGAGTATGTAGACAGTATGGTGAAACTGCACCCTAGATCCCTCTCCATGTTCGGCGGATTGAACCTCCCCCAGGAGATACGGCTTAATAAACAAGCTCTGATAGGCGGTGGATGACTAACTAGACTCCTCTCTCAACCAAACCTCCATGATCACATGCACCTACTGTTTCTTTTCTTCTTCTGTCCCGGGGCAGCGGATGAAAAATAGCCTTTTGGCTAACTCTGGTACATTTACAGAAATGTTTATTAACCAAAAAATAAAGAAAATAAAAAATTTGGGTGCAAAGCAAAACTGGGCTTATACTGTCTTCCCCTGACAGCAAGGGGTCTAACACTGAAAAATCCCCAATCCCATGCGTTGTACGAGTAATCTCCCTGATTCAACTACTCAAATAAAATGTGGAGTTATATCTGCCATATTTTCCATCAAAAATGTCCGCTTAGTAAATAAAGTATGAACTATCAGAGTAAGAAATGATATACAAGATATATCTTCATAAGTTGATTCATGTGCACCAAATTTGGACTAAATTAGACCAACGATGAGAAACTTATGTCCGAAAAACATTGTAAAAACTCCCCCTAGTGAGTAAAATATTAATTACTAGAGTAAAGTATGATATTCACGAGATATATTACCTCAAGCATATTCATGTACACCAAAATTGGACCAAATCAGACCAACAGTTGAGAGAGTATGTCCCAAAAATGTTTGGAGATAAAACTCCCCCTAGTGTTGGAAATATATAAGTAACCTTTCCAAAAAAAAAATCCATCTAGTTCATCCTCGCACTACGATCTATGGAATATAAAGTTTGAAAATGATCGATATTGTCTTTGAGTTATTTCCAGAAAAGAGTGCTTTAAGTGAAAAGAGAAAAAAGACAAAAACATGTGGTGAGTAAAATATGAACTACTACAATAAATTTTGATATTAAAGAGAAGATAAATTCATTTGTCAGAAATTATGGCCCAAAAATGTTCGAAGATAAAGCTCCCCCTAGTGGTGGAAATATATAAGCAACCGTTCTCAAAATCAATCCAGTTCAGCCTCACGCTATGATCTATGTGATATAAAGTTTGAAAATGATGAATTGATATAGTCTTTGAGTTAAGTCCAAAAAAAAAAACGGCCCAACTAGTGACTAAAATATGAAATACAAGAGGAAATTACGATATTTACAAGATAGATTCACATGCATCAAATTTCGACTAAATCAGGTTCAATCAAGGTTGTAAAATTATGGCCTAAAAATGTTTGCCGTTAAAAGATCGTTACAAAAATAACAAAATAACAATTCTCTCTCGCACTGAGGAAGGAGGACATACAGTTTGATAATGATCCATGGAAAGATTTTCGAGAAACGCTTAAATTTTACAGTATAAAAATGCTTTTACATTCATTCACAGTCCAACACTTATCATTTGATATTTCAGTCAGGCCATCTGGAATTATCCTTTTACTCAATCCATGAATATGTGAGTGGAATTAATGCGTTTCCAATCACAACGTCCTGATGAGATGTGTGAGTGAGTCTGAGTAATAGTCGTTAAAACTCATCACATCACTCCAGTCCTGAAAGTCATGTGGGATTTGATTGAATATGTAAAATTGCAAATTGTTCTTACCTTTATTCCTTCTAATTTTGGACCTTAACTGCATAGACCTGTGTGCGTCTGCGTGTGTGCGCATGTGTGTGACAGCATCTGCTGATCAAAAACATTTTCTGTAAAATTCTGTGATCCACCGAATGTAAGGCAGTGTATATACTATAGTATATACAGTATTGTATCAGGCTGCCACACAAAGTGCGCAATGACTATTTCCAATTACTGTATGTTAGGTAGAACAACCGGTCCTCGCTTCGTTGGTCTTTTTACTCGGTCCTCACAAAGTATTATCTACAAGAATATATGTGCATGTGTGTGTGTGTGTGTGTGTATGTGTGTCAGCATCTGCTGATCAAAAACATTTTAACCTAAAATTCGGTGATCCACCAAATGTAAGGCAGTGTATCGTATCAGGGTGCCACACAATGTCCACAATGACTATTTCCAATTACTGTATGTTAGGTAAAACAACCGGTCCTCGCATCGTTGGTCTTTTTACCCGGTCCTCACAAAGTATTATCTACAAGAATATATTTGCATGTGAGTTTGTGTGTGTGTGGACCATGTCCTCGCCTTCCTCTCCCCTGCCTCAAGCTGTAGACACTGGCTTCTACAGTCATCCTTATTCTGTCAGCACCATTGGCCCATTTTCCCTCCACCCATTCATCAAGCTTTTAATGAAGTAGCGGCTTTATTAGGCTGCAGTAAAACAATCCCGCCTCCCGCCTCCCGCCGTCCGAGGAGACGGCCAGGACGCTGCTGACAAAGCTGGTGTTCTGCTCTTTATGAGATTGAGACGGTGCAGCAGGTGCACAAAATCCTCATCTAGTTGGCAACCAACCCAAAATTAAAAAAAAGTAAGGTTAGTTCTTATTTGCTCTTTCAAAATGCGCTTTGTATTTATTTTATCAGAATATCCAAGAAAAAACTTTGTGTGTCCTTCAACCTAACGTGATAATACAAAATATATATTTAATGGATCGCTTTCAGATTTGATTATCGCAAAGAACTTGGTGTGAGCAAAAACTGGGTTGATTTTGAGAGAGATCAGTTGCATATGTCTGCCACTAGGGGTTGCTTTCTCGCCAGAATAAGAGTTTTCGGGCCTTAATTCCTCAACTGTTTGTCGGATTCAGTCCAAATTGACCTCATATGAACAGAATTTAGGAGATATAAAAACCATATCGCGTATTTCACTCTAATAGTTCATATTATGCTCACTGGTGAACTTTTTTAAATTAAAAACACTGTTTTTCTTACCTAACTTCTTAACTTTTTTTCCGATTTATTCCAAATTGACCTCATATGAACCGCCTCAAAGAGATCTATTTGTATGTCTAATATTGTACTATAATTGTTCATATTTTATTCACTAGGGGGAGCTTTTTGCAAAAAAACCCCAACTGTTATGTTACCGAAAATTTTAACATTTACCTATGTCCCAAACAAAACAGTCATAAAGGGGTCACAAGCCAAAGGCATCCAACGTAAAACCTATGCCTGATAATATATGGAACACGAAACGAAGGAAGGTAGATTTATTAGTTGTCGAAGAGACCAGTCGGAAAGGCAGCAAGGCTTGAAGCATCAGTGGGGGTTACAGATTGTTTTACTTGTCTGCATCCGACCATTTGCATTATTTGCACTACCCAGTGCCAGTTTGAGCAAAAACATTTGCATTATGTTCTGCATGAAAGCAATATATTATAAACACAAACACATACTGAGAGATGATAGAAGTTGCTGAGCGATGTGTGGCGCAGTTAGTTGGCTCACCGAGCAGGATTGCATCAGACAGAACTCTTCTTTGGAGGTCTGCTCTTTCTCACATACATACACACACACATACACACACTTTATCCTGGGGGTAATTAGAAGTTGGAGGTCTTCCATCAAACACAAACTCACCTGCTGGACTCCACAAATATTGATAAAGAGTCCGTCCGCAGTGATTCAAGAGCTGCCACGCAGAAAAGTCTCCGAGGTCATCGAAGATCGAGGTGTTGTTTGCTATAATTGATTTCATATCCACGCCCCCGGTGTGTGTGTGTGTCTGTGCGATTGGATCCACAGGAGTGTGTTCGTACATAAACGTACAAATGCGCCACACAAGTGAAGAGAGTTCAAATCAAAGGCAGCCAAGAATTAGGGTGAAGCCGAGCGCGAGACCTGCATGTCAGTCATGGAAGATCATCCCGTCTTCTTTGTCTGCTCGTAAATCTGTCCGTCGCCTCACCTGTGTGTGTGTGTGTGTGTGTGTGTGTGTGTGTGTGTGTGTGTGTGTGTGTGTGTGAGAATCTGCAGCTCAGTCTGGAGTCTATCCAGCCCATCACTCACACTTTACCCAAGGAGAGGGCGTCGGACAGGTTTTATTAAAACTCTGTCAGAGTGTGTGTGTGTGTGTGTGTGTGTGTGTGTGTGTGTGTGTGTGTGTGTGTGTGTGTGTGTGTGTGTGTGTGTGTGTGTGTGCGCTTCTGCCCCAGGCTCAGAAGAGATATCATCTCTCCCTTGACATGTTCTTTCATCTCGGCTTTTTTCTTCTTGACAGACACCATTTTGGTTGCCAGTCATTTTCTTTCTGCTCTGCAGGGCTGACTTCTTGCATCGCATTGTGTGCCGCGGCGCTTGAGTTACTCTCCACGTAACAGCATTTCAATCACATCATCGGCAAAACGAATATTCTGCGACCGTGAGAGACCGGTTCATATTTGTTTTGTTCCTCCTGACACAAGATTTAGATGCCGTAAACTAAAACCCGACAGAGGAGAAGGTTGCGAGGTTCATGCTGAATTTACAAAAATCCTCAGAATAAGTGGGCGGCGACGTTTACTACCAAAATGCTCTACAGGGATCAAAAGTTCAGATACAGCTAACATGACAGTTAAAACCCTTTAATATCCTGCACAACTGTTTGGTTGAGAACATTTTAAGTCCTTATTCCTTACTGAAAAATCTGACTGAATCTATTTGTAATATGACCCAGCAGATTTTAGATGATTAAGGGTAAGGGGCCAAGGATAGAGCCTTGGGGACCACCACAGGTAAAAGGGGCCACTGAGAAGGAGGTGTTAACCACGGCTTCTAAAACGGTTCAGATGATTTTGGGCATATTAATGTGTTTACTTATAAAGTCAAAAACGAAGCAAACTCTAATAAGGGCCAAGTCATTTTCTAATAAACTGTTATTAAAATCAAACTTCCATGAAATACAAAATACAAAAAGTGAGTAGTACAGCAAGAAGCTTCATAGTTTTTGAAATCCTAGTAAAATTGTTTTAAAATTTGCAGCAAGATTAGAAAATCTGCATAAAAAATTATCCATAGAAGCAGCATAATGTGACGTAAAACTAGACAAAAATAAATGTTGTTTAAAGAACAAAAGAAAAAAAAAGAAGCTACCCTAAGCGAGTAAAATATAAAAGAAACTTCCTGTTCCTCCTTAGTTTAAGACATAAAAGGAACAAAAGCACGGCTCCCTAGGAAAAGCGATATATGCAGATTCATCCATTAATGTCTGAGTTATTGCCTTCATCTAAATCTACCGACAACTCCAACAAACTCTTTGAGTATCTCGCAGATCCTTTTATAGCCTTGCGCGTTCCACTTCAGCGTCTGTGTTCAGCCCACGCCCCGAAAAGAGACACCAAAAGAATCAAATGAAACGAAGGCACCAATAATTGACAAAGTTCAAGATCGCAACGTTGTGATGTCACCGCCCCAAACGGCTTATTTTTTTTTATCATGCTTTAAACGCTGCGAAACACTGAATGTCACCAAATGTAATCGTCTCTAGGATTTGCCAAAACCTAGAACTGGATAAAGTTTCATGCAAATCTGTCCATTGGTTTTTCCATAATCCTACCCACAAACAAACAAACAAACAGACAAAATAACAGGGGTGAAAAAACCTCCTTCCTAGGCGGAGGTGAAAAGATCTTTGATCTTCATCTCTTCTCCGTTGATTTTCTTCTCTGGTGATGATTATGAAAAGTTAGGCTTGACACCGAAGGACCTAAGATGTTACTCTAGCTAACGTTAGCCTGAGAAGCTAAAATGTTTCCCAGCTGTTCTGGGATGTTTCTCTCACCGGACTTTGATGTTCAGCTCAGAAAGTAGTGACACAAATATCCAATTTGTGCCCGGATCTGGATATCTATATCCAGCATAGCTGAACGCAGGATTAAATGATCCTGAGTCTGCCTTAAATCTGGACTTTTGAGCCGTCACAGACGCTCTTTCCTCCACAAATGAAACATGAGGAAGAGGAGCCACACAGGCAGCAGACGCAGCAATTAAAAGGCTGAGACAAGGCTTCCCCTGTATGATGGACTCTCCTGCCTCCTGCCTCCTCCCTCCTCGCCTCCTCGCCTCCTCCCTCCTCTGGAGCTGCTGCTCGCTCCTATCAACAGGCCCTAAGTTTTTAATCATGTTGAAATGATTTATTTAAACGTCAGCCAAAGTGTCACCTCACTTCCTTTCATTTTTCAACATGTTTGTGTTCTTTCCTGGATGATAAATTTATCTTCAGACCGGCCCAATACGACTAATTAACTCAGGAATATCAAAACCAGATGTGGAGCTGAAGGAAGTTCTAAGCAGGCAGCCAAGAGATCCAGCTCCCCTCCCTCCCTCCCTCCCTCTTTCTGCCAAAGCCCTCCTCCTCCTCCTCTTCCTCTCTCTTGCCCCTACCAACACCAACCTGCTGCTTCCCTCCTCCCCATCATAATTCTTCCTCCTTCAGAACTTTGAGCCACCATCCTGTTGAGAACCAACACGTCACGCCGGCTCATAAATCTCGCGGTGTGAAGTTAACCTGCACATGCCCTTTGTTTACCTCCTCCTCCTTTCCTCCTCTGCGTCACTCAGCACCTCCACCTAATTTATTCTCCTCCCTCCCAGCCTCCCTCATCTCCTCACCAACTGGCTCCCCACTCCCGCTCCAGAGATTCTGATTTATTGAGCTTAAGCCCAGAAAAGTGTAACTAGACTCTTGAGCTGGTGAGTCCACGCGCTCAGTCGCCCTCCACCTCCACCTCCACCTCCACCTCCACCTCCACCTCCACCTCCACCCTTTTCATGCCGCTAATCTCAGACAAACGCGCTTCTTCATGATTTCTGTTGCTCCATATTTCCGCCTGGTGTGGAAATGTTTGGATCAGGAGACTTAAGATTTCTCCCGTTCTTGCGTTCCGTGAATCCGATGATGTTCGGCGTCGGCAGCGGCGGCGAGAAAAAAAACCTTCCGTCCCCGCAGAAACGCAGAGAAAAAGCCAGAAAGGCCCCCGCAGGAACATTGCGGCGCTGACATTCTGACAGTTTGCCATGAGTGACGTCTGATCTGTACAAATTTCAGGACTAATAAATCTACCTGTCAGAGCGCGGGACTTGAAAGGGCCGCAGACCCGCGGCGCCGCTTTAACACAACTTGTGTTGATGAAATTCTGTAGGCTGGAGAATTATAGCTGTCAGAAAAACGCCCACATCAAACCTGAAGCCTTGGCGTTCCTTCTTTTTTCCCCTCCGCTCACTCAACACCCATATATTGCTCATTCACCTCCTCCCTCCCTCCCGACTCCCTCGCTGCTGCCTCTCCCTTCCAGACGTCTCTCTCTCTCTCTCTCTCTCTTTCTCTCTCTCTCTCTCTCTCTCTCTCTCTCTCTCTATTCCCTTCCTCCTGTTCTTTCTCACTGCCTGGAAAATGAAACATAAGGCCTCCTTTCATGGCTTGGCGACCATCATTACATCATTTTGACACTCTGTAGACATCCCCCCCACCCCACCCTGCACCACCCAGCACACACATTACTCCACCACTTCTGTGCCAATACTAGAAGTTTGCGTAGGGACAATAAGTCGTCCGGGGTTACGGCTCTGACATGTTGGCGAGGATCCTCTCAGCCGGCATTCAGCCATGATGGAGGAGAAGAACCCCGTCGGTCTGGTCCGGGTTAAAAATGCGGAGTATCAGAGTCCCCGGCCGGGGGTCGGGGGTGGGGGTTTAAATGTCCTGAAGGGTGGGAACGCGGAACGCACTGGAAAGAAATCCACTAAAAAAAAAAATGATTAAAAAGTGTTTTTGGTTTGTAGAAAGTAAAAAAAGATTTCTTAAAACCAGACGTGAGATTTGGATAATAGAAATCTTGAAATAATAATAATAATAATACATTTAATTTATAAATGAGCTGGTAAATCCAATTTTTAACTATATTTGAATAATATCAGTTTTTGTTTTTTTTCCTCTTTTATTTATTGATTTTTATTATTATTTTTGCTAAACCGCTTAATATCGCTTTTCTTTGTTTTGCATTTATTCTAAAAAATGCATTTTTACACAAGTTTCTTGATTTGTTTATTTAGTCATATCTCCTCCACCAATCAAGTTAAGATTCTGTTTAGAAATCCTCACATGCTTTAACATACCAAAGAAATAAATACTTAAACCTCCACCCGGGTGGCTCGCTCTGACCTGTGGGCCCCCCTCTTGGCCCCATCCTCGGCCCCTTTACTCTTTAGCACATAGATGCTGCCACTGAGTCGAAATACAAACTTTAGTTTTAGTCACATTTTTAAGTCAGAAATAGAAACTCAAAATGAGAATTTAAGGGTTAAGATAAACCCAGAAATGCTTTTCTTGGACTTAAAATAAGTCCCTTTATCTGAGGGAAACGTTAGTCGTTGGGCGATTGTGTCTTAAATCAAGTCTTGGAGGATTTTTTCTTGAGTGGAACTGAGACAAAGTACTTTTGGTAGGACTTTGACTTTTTGCAGTGCATGAGTTCATGCGGTATGCGGATGATTTAAATACCAAAAGCCCCATAAATCAACTACCCACCACTCCCCCTCCCCACCCCCCTCCCTTCTTGCCACCTCCTCCCATTTCCACATCCTTCCAGGCTCGCTGCCCACTCCTCTACCTCCCCCCCCCCCCCCTCTTCCCTGGATTTATTCCTGTTTATCTTTGATCCCAGCCTGGTTTGCTCCTCATCTCCTTTAAGCGCCGGCTGATGTATCCTGTGGGTGATAAATCATCGGTGAGTGTTTAGATACTTTGCTGCCACCGCTGGTTTTCCTGTAAATGTTTCAGGAGGGGCGGATCGTATTTGCATTCTTCAAAGCGCCGGCGGCGGTGTTAAAAGTTCACCCGTGTCACGAGGAGGAACAGCAGCCGCGGCTCATTGATTCAAATGTCAAAAGTTGTGGCTTTTCTTTTCTTTTTTTCTTTCTTTTTTTGCGTGAGGTTTGCCGGGATCGTCGGTAGACGGTTGAAGTCGGGGGCGGCTGTGAAGGTGATCATCTTCATCAGTCAGCTGAGCGAGGAGGTTCGACACGCTCAGGCAGCGAAGGGGAAATACACTGTAAAAAAAAAAGAAAATATCTCATTGCACAGAAAGATACGAGGTTTTATTTCATTTAAAGGAACAATCCAAAGTTTCTTTATCAACTTAAGGACTAATTTTTTATCTATTTCAATCTATTTCAATCTAAAAGAGCCGCTATTATACAATTCAGAATAAGTTAAATCGGAGGGAAATGAAAAGGTCGGCATGTAGTTTATTAAAAAAATGGGTTAGGATTTTTTTTTTGTTTTGCATTATTTGTTTGAATTTTCTGAGAAACGACATTTCCTGATTCTAAAAAATAGTTAAAAATTAGATTTTTTTCCTGCTTATTTGAAGATGTCCTTCTGTATTCCAGGAGATGAGATCATTTATTATAGTTATTAATTATTATTGTCATAATTTATTTACTTTATGTTTCCATCGTAGGCCTAGGCTGTTGTTCCTGCAAAGAAAATCCCCAAGAAGCCGCCAATGCCCCTGCGTTGTACAAGGAATCCCCCAGAATAAACTTAAATGTGGAAGTTTTGTCTGAAAAATAGTGTTTTTGTTGAAAAAGCTACACCTAGTGATTAAAAGTGGTGACCTTCACCAGTGGTCTTCCTCCATGATCACAGACCTTCACAAGTGGTCTTCCTCCATGATCAGAGACCTTCACCAGTGGTCTTCCTCCCTGATCAGAGACTTTCACCAGTGGTCTTCCTCCATGATCACAGACCTTCACCAGTGGTCTTCCTCCATGATCAGAGACCTTCACCAGTGGTCTTCCTCCATGATCAGAGACCTTCACCAGTAGTCTTCCTCCATGATCAGAGACCTTCACCAGTGGTCTTCCTCCATGATCACAGACCTTCACCAGTGGTCTTCCTCCATGATCAGAGATCTTCACCGGTGGTCTTCCTCCATGATCAGAGATCTTCACCGGTGGTCTTCATCCATGATCAGAGACCTTCACCCGTCGTTGTCCTCCATGATCAGAGACCTTCAACGGTGGTCTTCCTCCATCCTCAGAGACCTTCATCAGTGGTCTTTTGCTGAGTGAAGGACCTTTCCACCTTTGGGCAGCAGAGTCGAACTAATATGACATCACAGCTAGCTAGAACGCGGTCACCACGCTTGAAGTTCAGACCTTCAGCCACTCGGTGCCTGACGTGAATCAAACTATCTCTTCAAAAGCTTCAAATGAAAATCCGATGAGGTTCCGTCGTTTCCACGACTTTGATCCCACCTCGGCTCGTTCTCATCAGAGCTTTTGTATGCAGGAGTGACAATGGAGGCCTCTGAGTTCATTAGCCCCACGCTGAAACAGCCGCCGTCATTTACACTACACTCACTGCCTCCGCAGCAATCTGTCAATCCCCGCGCTTGTCAATCACTCGCTGTCTCTGTGGGGACCCGCCTCTGACTGACAGCCCCTCTGATCTCTCCCATGGGCTGCCAGCAAGGCGACAAAAGGCCCGGCTTCAGTAATTGGCAAGATAAAGACGTCCCGCCGCGGCAACTCTGTCGCTCACCGGGTTCCAGAGCGACGAGTCAACATGAAACTCGCCGCGGCGGTTAACCGGAGGGAAAGTCGGCTTGTTGACTAACCTGTAACCGACCGGAGGGCCGGCTGGGGGTCACATCCCCCGGCGACTGCCTGAGAGCTGACCTGTTTAAACTAACATATCACAGCCCATCCCCCTCCTCTGTATTCACCTCTCTAACCTTCTCACCTCCATTCCCCCCCCCCCCACTCCTGTGTTCACCCTGACCCCTGAATGACCTGCTGGCCCTTTGCTGAGGTCAGCTCAAACGCCCCCCCCCACCCTTGTCTGCTCAATCTTCTCCCCATCCGTCACACACCTGGTTCTCATTTTTTCACATTTCACTTTCCATCAGGAGGAAGGTCATCTGTCTGTCTGCCTGTCTGTCTTCATGGAGGTATAAAGAGGTGGAATAAACCTTTACTGTCCAAGAGAATCCCCCGTGAGAGTCAGATGCTCGACCCAGATGCTCGACCCAGATAAGGTGTTTGAGGAGCAGATAGTCGGACCCTGACAAACGCTTGAACAACGGCGGACATCAAACAGTTCTTGCAGCTGCGCTGTAAAAACAGGAAGAAGAAAAAGACGTGGTTACTAGTAACACACGATTGAATGAAGTATTATCCAGTCTAAAAGTTTTATTCAAAGTATTTACTTCAATTTATTTTACCACCAGGAGAATTTTTATTTCTTTTTTAAATCACCAACAGTTCTTTTTTTACAGTGTAAGATTTGTCTTGAAACGGCGTAAACGCTAAAAAAAAAGAACAATATCAGTTAGTGAGTCGGTTAATTGATGCAAAATTGATCTACCTTTTTATAACGTGTAACTAATCACGTAAAAACGTGAAAATCGTATCGTTAAAACGTGAAAAATATTTATCACGTTATAACGTGAAACTTATCACGTAAAAAAGGTGTAAATTGTAAAAACGTGTAAATTGTAAAAACGTGAAAATCGTATCGTTAAAACGTGAAAAATATTTATCACGTTATAACGTGAAACTTATCACGTAAAAACGTGTAAATTGTAAAAACGTGAAAATGGTCGCGTTAAAAGGAGAAAAATTATTCTCGTGCGTATTTATCACGTTATAACGTGAAAATTATCATCTGAAATCGTGAAACTTATCACGTTACAATGAGAAAATTATACGGTAAAAACGTGAAAATTATCACGTAAAAACATGAAAATTATCTTTCATGTTATAACATAAAAATGATCATGTAAAATCGTGAAACTCATCGTGTTATAACGTGAAGTTTCACGATAATGATCTACAATATTATAACGTGAAAATTATCACGTTACAACGTGAAAATTATATATCACGTCATAATTGGAAAATGATCGCGTAAAAATGTGAAAATGATCGCGTAAAATCTTGATAATTATCACGTTATAATGTGATAAGGATTTTTAAAATATTTTTTAGCGTTTCCATATAAAACACTGCAGTAATAAAATAAAGCCAGAGTCATGCCTTAATAATAAACAAATATTTATATACTGTTTCGTATTTTAGGTGATTCAAAGCTAGAACCTTTAAAAAACTGTTTTTTGACATATATTTTAATAATTGGCGAAGCTGGAATCTCGTGTTTTTCTTGTTTTTAAATCCTTGATTGAGTTGAATAACGATTTTTTTAGTGTATATTTCTCGGATCCAAACTGATCTCCTGAGTAAATCCTCCTCTGCTGCGTCCTGGTCCACCCTGAGAGGTCAGCTGGGGTCAGGTGGGGTCAGGTGGGGTCTGGGTGTCTCCTGTCCCAGTGGATGTGGGTTACTGAGTGTGTCCTGATGCCCTGACTCTGACCCCCCTCTCTCAATCAGCCCCTGTCTCCTCAGACACCTCTCCTCCTCCTCCTCCTCCTCCTCCTCCTCTTTTTCTTCTTCTGTTGCGACAGGACAGCAAACCGAGCAGGGAGGAGGGGGGCTCCCTTCCTGTGAGGGACCCCCTATGCAGCATGTAAAAACCCTCCATCATACATACACACACATACATGGGGGTCCCGTGTCGGCCTTCACAGGCCGGTCATTAGTCATCGGGCAGATCAAAGGGCGGCAGCAGGAAGTGAAAGGACCCTGACAAGGAGGAGTCCATCTGGCTGGCAGCCCATCGCTCATCCTCTGACAGCGAGGCACACTCTGCATCTGAAGCCGCCTCCACCACAGGCCGCCGCCGTCGCCTGAGACGTTTCCGCGCGACAGCTCCGTCCTTCACAAAGGTCACCGGAGCCGAAGACGCAAACTTTCTCTCCGCGGCGCTTTGCAACGCAGATGAAAGATTCTGAGGAGGTATTCATAAGATTCAGAGGAAGTCATCAAAGTCCCCGACGGACGTCTCAACATGATTCATAAATGTCAGAAGGAACGGAAATCCAGCAGAGGATCAATTCAATGAACGGCGAACGATTTCTTTTATAAAGTTTTGATCCACAGGATCAGGCTTAATGCACCTCCTTTACTGCCTCCTCTCTCATGATATCAGTGGGTGGGTTTACACGGACCGGCTTATTCCAGATAGATTCTGAAAAGACGCATAACGGTGAAGAAGACGTTTCATGTAAAAACTCCTTTGATGAAATAAAAGTCCATTTCCTGAGGAGATTTCATTCCTTTACAAGGAGGTTTTTTAAACGTATATATTTTAAATATGGCGACTTCAAAACAGTCTACATCGTGGAGACATTTATTCATCGCAACTTTGAAAGAATTTAACATAGTTGGACGGTAATATGGTCGAAAAGTCACTTCCTGTACACGCCCTCTTCGTCGTATTCTTCTTCTGGGCGCTTGTTGGCGGTCGGCGTCCGGCTAATCTTAGCATTATCGCCAGCTTATGAACTGGAGTATGAACGGATCGTCAGCACACGTCTGAAAGAGTTTCCGATTTGATGAGTCGATGCATTTAAACACCGTATCGGAAAAGATCACAGGTCACGTAAACAGGCGGCCGACATCGTAATTCCGAAAGGTTTAATTCGTGGAGGAGAAAAATGTCCAACGTAAACCCGCCTACTGGAGAGTCGGGCTTATTAAGGAAGCGTCATCGTCCTCCGCGGATCCTACGTGTCAACGCTATAAACCCAAAACTGTTTCAAGGATCATTTTCACATTTCTTGTCCACATAGACTATAGTGCGAGGAAGAACTGGATTGATTTTGGGAATGGTTGGTTGCATGAAAGTATCAGTTTTGGGGTCATACTTTTCTCAAGCGTTAAGTCCAGATTTGGTTCAGATGAATCTACTGGAGGGAACTATTCAGTTTCTTACTTTGACATTTTTACGAAAGCTTCAGATTCTGAATGTCTAGTCCTTCGCTAACGTCCTCCACAGCAAGGCTGTATCCCCGAAAAGCCCCCGATCCCCTGCATTATACCAGTAGTCCCCCTGATTAAACTAAATACGAAGTTGTCAGAAAAACCTTTTTTTTCGTAATTTTTTTTTTTTTTAAAAGCTCCCCCTAGTGAAATGCACCAGATTCAGACTCCTTGTATCAGAAACATGCAACCGACCTTTCCTAAAAACAATGCAGTTCTTCCTCACACTAAGGTCTATGTGAGGACAGAATTTGAAGATAGTTTTTATAGTATTCGACAGACTCCCACCCTTTCCCCTGTGCTTTTATTTTGAAGGATGGACCGCCTCCGTTTTCAAAGCACTGACAGAGTTCATGCCGCAGTCTCAACATTTACCGCCCAGTGACGGCCGACACCAGAGCCGATGCCCCCTTACCTCCGACATCAACTCCTCCCACCCACCGCCACCTTCACCCACTGATGCCCCCCCCCCCCCCGTGGCTGCGTGACCGGGCGCCTCCCCTGCCACACAGGAGGCATCAATTACAGGACCTGGCTGTCCCGGTGTCACCGCCGGTAATTAATGGGCCCTCCATGCACTGTGCCATGGGGCCTGGCCTCACCGTGAACTCCACAGGAATTCAGAGACAAACACACACAAAGTTGTACACACACACACACACACACACACAACAATGCAAACACACACACACACACGCACACACACACATACTGAGAGTTAGATGCAGGCTCACACCTGTTTATATGATCTTCAAACACAAATGCTGCAGCATGTATGGATACTGTGGACGTCCAAGAGTACAGAGATGTCCGTCGGCGCTCTACAGGCTGATGCACACGCACACACACACACACACACACACACACACTGAGGCCCCGCCCCTTCATTTGTCAATCAGCCAGACAAACAGAAGCACAAGGTCCCTGAGGTCGCGGGGTCATGGGATCCTGTGATTCCTCATTGCTGCCCTGGATTTCAACGCGCTCTCTCTAGATACCAGTCCGACCGACCCGCCGAACGTCCGCGGGTCCGTTTCTCCAGCGCCGGAATCCTGTTGACTTTGAACCGGTCGCTCCATCGTTGTTGTGGAGCGGAACATTCTTCCTGTGGCAGACATGCTTGCAATACCTCTCTGCGTTTTTCCTCTCCCTGTCAGTTCTCGCTTTCACCCCCCCCCCTCCTTCCTTTTGTCCTCCCTCTTTTTTTTTCTCTTTTATTTCTTTCATTCTCTCTCTCCTCCTTCAAACATCACGCCTGGAGCTGACACTGAGCGTGACCCTGCCTTTATTGTTGCAGCGGGGCAGAGGCGCAAACACAGGGCAGGGACTGTCACCCCAGTGATTAAAGAGCGCATGTTTTCAGTCAAACGCCTCAGAGGGGAGTGATTCCACCGAGGGAGGGGGGAGGGAGGGAGGGAGGGGGTGGCTCAGAGTCAAGCAGATAAAGAGCTTTCAGCGTTTTCACAGCTGAAGAATAAAAAGCAGTTTGGGAAGTCAAAAGGCTCCAGAGCGACATTCTTCAGATGGAGGGGGGGGAGGGGGGGGTTTGATAAAACTGATAAAACTCAAATCACTCAATAATTTCCACTGATTATACGAGGAAAGAAAAAGTGCTGAGCAGCTGTCAGGGCCAAAGCCTGAATAAATGGAGTGATTTTTGAGTGGAGTCTTGTATTTTTAGCAGGAATTTGTCGGTTCAAACGTCACATCCCATCATATAGTAATAATTCAGTGTAAAAAAAAGAAAGGTTTCCTCACAGCGTCTTAAATGTTCCCCTTTAAAACCCATTAAAACACATTTTTCTGATCCTACTGGCATCAGAGGAAAATAAATGATGCATCTCATGCTGTCAGGCTTTCATTCCTGCATCCTGGCTTCCAAATACTTGATTTATTTTATATAAATATATATTATAGTTTTCATTTTTCTATCCGAAGGTGCCAAATTCCATTTCTCAACACTAAATCTACGCTATTCTAAATCCTGAAATAAAATCCCTCAACAGTATTTACTATTTGATCATGTCAAGGTTGGACGGAAAAAATCATTACAAGTGTAAGATGATATGAATAAATAGTATTTTATATACGTCAGGAAATTAAATACAAAAAAAAATCTAATACTGAACAGAATGTAAGAATGCAGCTAAATCACTTTTATTGCAAGAAAATATAATCCACTTAGCATTTATATTGGATTTTAGTCATTTAAAAAGCAGGTTCAATGTCAGAACAACGATCAAAATGTTGAATATTATACAGCCACTATTTTCCTTTAAAACCTGAGAATTTTATTTATTTTTTCTTTTTTAGTGTATTTTATTTTGTAGGAGCATTTATTTTTAATATCTTTGACATCAATCATTTTCCATAAAATAGTTTATTTGGTCAAATGTAAAATTTAAGTTAAATTAAATTAACACCGAACAAAATGTAAAATTGCAGCAACATCAATTTTATTGCTAATAGTCGACTTTTTCCAAAACAACTAAATATAATCCCCTTATATTTTACATAGTATTTATATTTGTTATATAAAAATGAGGTTCACTGTCGGAACAACATTCAAAAATCATGAAATTATATCCCTTAATTATTTTCCACAGAGAAATAAAAGATATAGAATTTTTTTTTTAATGTATTTTATTTTGTAGGAGCATTTATTACTTCAATATCTCTGACGTTAATAGTTTTCCATAAAATTATGAACATTATTTGCTCATCCATGCTTTCAAACGGTCAAAAAACAACAACCCCAGGCCCCCTTGAAGTGTGGCGTCCCACAGGGCTGCATCCGCGGCCCCTTACAGTTTAGAATATACTCATATTATAAACACATTTTTCAATAAAAAAAACAACGACTCAAAATCAAACAGCTGAGCGGGACGCTGAAAGGGTTAAAGGAAATTGGATCTGGGTTCTCATAGGTGGAGGGTCTTCGGGACTAAACCGAAAACATCAACTCAGCTCCACCATCCCTGCTTTCGGACCACCGCCGCCACACGCGTCCCGTCAGGACGGACAAACTGCATCCGTAGGCAGATGTGTCCTTGGCGGCTCGGGGGGGGGGGGGAGAAGCAAATAAAAGCGTGGCTTGTTGAATTACGGCTGCGGCTGGGAAAAAGAGAGAGTCGTAGATGTGACATTCTGACCATTAGACCCCGCGCCGCAAAATATTATTTTTATTAATGTGAACAGGAATCGTTTTCTCCTACAACACTCGTGAGGATTAAAACAAATAGGGCCATGAAAGCGCCAGGCGAGGAAAGAAATAAATAAATAGCGCGGCTGCCTCCATATTTCATGTGATAGTCACCTCCGAGAGTTCCGGGCCTCTCTGTTAGGCGTCCAAGCTAAACACTCCAAAGTTTGCTCAGCCATAAATTAAACGGCTTGACAGTCAAAAGTGTTCAAACTAATTTGTCAAAGCTCACTCTCGCTTTTTTTTTTTGCTTTTTTTTTCTTTCCGCTGTTCAAATGAATTAAAGCAGTCGCTCTTTCTTTCCACACGGCTTCCAGAAAGTGGGTTTCCCAGCGCCGCCGCGCCGCTCTGGAAAGATAATTCCTGGAAAACATCAACGGTACATCAACATGTGTGCGGAGAAAATCCCCCCCTGCAGACCACCCCCCAGCTCAGAGAGGGGCTTGAACGGGTTCCCACTTTTATCTAGCAGGGGTTGCTGTGAGGGGACGGGTCTGTGAAGAACCTCCAGGCATCAGAACCACCATCAGAACCTTCTCTCCGTGTCGTTGTCGGGTTCAGCTGAATTAAGTCTCTAAAGTGGGATGATTACTTGTGACGAGGTTTTTTTCTTTGCCTACATGCCGCTGAAGAGTAAACACAGTTTATGCCTTTGGCCCGGAGCCGCCAATACCCATAATGCACTTGGAACTTTAAGCTCTTTCTGCCATAAACATTCATTTCCTGTCTTCACTTTCTCTCGGTCACGCTTCCTCCTCCTCTTCTTCATTCGGCGGATCATCTGCTTCCATCTTTCCCTGTCCTCTGCATCCTCCTCCGTCACAACAACCAACAGCGTGTCCTCCCTCACTCTTGTCTGTCAGCTTCTACCATAGGAAACACGTAGGGGTTTAGACCAGGTCCTTGGTGCAGTCCCACCTTCACTTTGAACCCAAGTTTTTGTACCTTTCTGGGTTTCTAGGTCGGTTCGGACTTTTAAGTCACCTTCAAGCAATAGATCCATTTCCGTTCCATGTCCAGTCAGAGACGTTCGCTGGCGGTTTTCCTTCCTTTTACTTTGTCCAGTGATTCTTAAAAAGGGACGTTGGTTGCGTCTGATGTACTTTTATTGTTGTGTGACCGGCATCCCTGAAGTTAGCAATGGTTTGTTCAACGCTTCTGGCTGTCGGAGTCCCAGCTCTGTCATGTTTCAGACTCGTTTGTTTGTGTAGCTCATAATTTCTTGCCTTCCTGCCATCCAGGCGTCCAATTATGTTAAAACCTTGGAGAATTTGGTTTTGGCGTTTTTATTCAAAGCGACATATTTGAATGAATAACTCTCGTTCTGTTTGGGAGCAGGTTATTTCTTTTAACCGCTGCCAAAGGAGGTCATGCTTTTACCGTCTGTCTGTCTCTCTGTTTGTTTCTCGGCAGGATTATGTAAAAAACTGGATCTACATGAAATTGTACAAGGAGTTAGATTCCTGCATATCCAGTTTGGCGTATTGACAACAAAATGTGGCTTTTGCTCCCTTTGATCTTCTGATTCCTTTGCTGTATCTTTGGAGGTGGAGCTGGGGGTTTAGTGGGCTGAACAGAGACACTGAAGTGGAGGGCGCAGGAGACGAGAGGCTACAGAGTATTTGGGAGATGCTCAGAGAGTTTATTGGAGTTGTCAGTAGATGTAGATGCTGGCAATAACAACTCAGACATAAAAGAAATCTGCAAGGATGTTTCTCAAACCTTGGCGACCGTTTTGCCTGGATGGGCGATGGCTTTTTTTCTGGTTTGGAACATTCGGGTCCGTGTGAAGCCAGCTCCTGTCTCAGTGAGGAGGCAAATGACCAATTTCCTCAAAAACCTTTTTGTTGTTCTGAGCAGAACCGGCAGGGTAAGAATTAGAACTTCCTCTCATCCACAGCCTGAAATCTGCCAGCGTCAATCTACCGTTGTCACTTCTGGAGCCACAACCTGATCCATTCTCCCCGTGGTGTGTGTGTGTGTGTGGTCTGTGTGAGTCTGAAGGTGTGTGTGTGCGTGTGTGTGTGTGTGAGTGTGTGTGTGTGGGCACACGAGCATGAAATCCACCAAACCTCCTCTAATTCCCCCTGTAATTTATGGCTCTCAGATGCATGTCAGGCTGAAACTAAACAAACGCTCCTTTGTCACCGACAGCAGCCTTTGATCAGGATGAATCGGATTCGCCGTCTCGCTGCCATAAGAGATCTGCCCCTCTCCGCCGCACACACACACACACACACACACACACACACACACACACACACACACACACACGCTAACACAGCCTGATGGCGCTGAAAGTTCTCCACTCACACCTCCTCTAGAACTCAAAGCACGACTCCCATCATCAGTTTGCTCTGAACCAGTGACCCCGGCTATCGCCACACACACACACACACACACACACACACACACACACACACACACGCACACACACCGCCAACACACATGCCATCTCCGTGCAGGACGTCCCTGCACGCAGTCTCCACCGGATGATTGACAGCCGCGAGGGAATCATCGAGCCGTGGGAGAACGGAGGAGGAGGCCAGGAGAGTTCAACATCTGTAAAGTCACACAGGCTGATGGGACCCCTGTCCGAAACTAGTGGGGGCATCTGCCAGACCAACGTCCACACACACACACACACACACACACACACACACACACACACACACACACACACACACACACACACACACACGCATTCTCACCTGGATTCCACCTCAATGAAAACATCAGATTTGAGTAGAGATGTTTTGAAATGTGTGGCGTGTTGGGATTCTATTTAAGCTGTCAGCCAGAGGGACATGTGTGTGTGTGTGTGTGTGTGTGTGTGTGTGTGTGTGTGTGTGCGTGTGTGTGTGTGTGTGTGTGTGGTGATTAAGTATGTCACTGTTGGCTTGTGGGATTGACAGTAACGCCGGCTGACTCGGGCAAACAAGGGGGGGTAAGACTGGGGGCACTTGTGTAACAGAGACACACAGGCAGGTACTGTTCTCCCGCCGCGCTGGAAACAAACCGCTGTTGACATCCCCGTCACCGCCGCTCATTTCTGGCGTTCAACGAGATTAGACTCAACTGGCGGCGGCGGAGACAGAGGCTTCAAATTAAGCGAATGCGGCTGACAGCGAGCATGTTCTGCACGCCGGCTTTCTGCGAGCGTTTTTTTTTTTTTTTCCTCCTCTCGCCCCGCTTTGCCTCCCGTGAAATGTTATCTTTCAGATTCCGGCGTTCCACAGAGGAGGGATCAAAGATGAAATCCGGGGATGGATGGTGGAGAGTCGTTTGAAGAGCGAGCGCGCCGAATCGAAAAGTGTGGGTTTTCAAAGGAAAGGTGAACTCTGAGGTGGCGAGTCGTCGGCGCCGCGTCCCGCGAGACGGATCCCGTCGTTTAGCGTTGGGCTTGTGGAGACTTTGTTGTGATGACGCGGGCATGAATCACTGATCTCTCTGTCGCGAAGACGCCGCTATCATCTTCTCTCATCCGCCCACACACGCTCTGAGACGTCTTATCCCTCAAACGCAAACCCGCGCCTCCTTCATGGCCGCCTACCTAACCCGGCGCTCACATGTGGGCTTCTTTCAGTGACGCTGTCAGGGAAATGGAGAGGAAGTGACGGCGGCCATATTTCCACAAATCTCTCCTGCTGGCGTCCTCTGCTCTGGCGCTGGTCTGGTCTGCTCGGACAAGATTGTCCTCAGAGCGACGGGAGGACGAAGGTTCCTCTGAGGCCGCCTCTTCACCGTTCTCTCCAGACCCAGAACGTGTCGAATCCCCCAGGATGAGCTGGAGAGTGTTGCCGGGGAGAGGAACGTCTTGAATGCCTTTCTTGGCCTGAGGCCTCCGCGACCCGACCCCGGATAAGCAGAAGAAAAACGGGTGGATGGCTGGATGCTCTGTAAGAAAGCATTGAGCTGTTCCGCCTCTGAGGCAGCATTGGAGGTAGTACTAGATGTGAATTCACCATCTTTATGAGAAGGAAGTTGAATGACATAAATGGGCTAGGACGTTTTGTGATGGCTTGTGTCTCAGGTGGTTGGTGTGACAGAGGACAAGAGAAGCCGGAAACAGATGATTGGCTGTCTCCATAACGGACCGGCCCAAAGAAGAGGAAGAAGAAGGAGATGAAGAAGAAGAAGATAATGTGTGCTGTTCACAATTTGAAGACTTCAAAGCAGCTAGTAGTGGTTAGCAGCGAACTCAAAGAAGAGGAATGTCTTCAAGCTGAGGTGGAGACAACACAATGTTTTACACTTCCAATTCCAATGAGCGGAGAACATTAGCCACCATCTAGCAGTGAAGCTAATTTTTTTATTTCTTTTTTCTGCTTTTTTGGCCTTCCAGTTTTTGACCACATAATGACTCGTCGATTCTGCTCTGTTACTACCTCCGTCCCTTTCAATGAGATGGGAAAAACAAGGTTAAACTACCTTGTTTTTCTTTTTTTTGCAATGTAGCTTTTAGCTTGACTCCATCAGATCCTCGTCTGTCAGGGGGCGGAGTCAGTCATGACAGTTTGAGCCGGCGGAACGATGAAGATATTCTGCAGCGTCAGAATATTTGGGTCTGACATCAACCTGCTGCTCCCCCCCGCCCCGTAAAACATAAACGTCCGGCCACGACCCCCTTTTACCGCCGCTGAAACATAAACCGTGGGGCTGGCGGCGCCACGCGTCACTTTGACTCTCAGAATGTGACTTTGACACGGTGGCGGGCGGTCACACGACTACCTGCTTCACTAGCGGCGCTGCTTTGACCCTGATTTGCTGTTTCCCACAATCCCCTGTTCTCCGCTTTTACTCTAAACACACTCAGCCTCCGCCGGTGGACGTCCACCTGTGGCGGCAGCGGCGGCGCATCTGCCTCACAGCTCAGGGCGAACACCACCTACCGTCACACGGACCAACTCTTCATCCCGTCAGGGAGAGATTTTACATGAATGCGAGTCGAGGCCATGGAGGTTCTGGTCCGGATATTTTAAAGCAGAGGTCCGACAACAAGATCGTTTCATGAAACCAACGGTCAGAGTTTCGTCTTAAATGTCGCCGACTACAAACGTTTTTTGTTTAAATTTTATCTTCTTCATTTACAAAACAGGTTTTTCTTTCCCCACCTCCACCCAGTCCTCCACCTCCCCACCTCCAGAAGACCTCCACCTCCCCACCGCCACCCAGTCCTCCACCTCCCCACCTCCAGAAGACCTCCACCTCCCCACCTCCACCCAGTCCTCCTAGCTCCATCAACTTCTTTTTTGAGATACTTTTTAGCTCCTTGTGTCGCTTTTTTCATAGCGTCCAAACTTTAGCGCGGCTGTTAAAACCTGGACCCCCCACAGGCACTGATCAGAAAAAGGAAACCAACCCCCCCCCCCCCCCCCCCCGTTTGTAGAGCAGTCAGTAAAATGGACCTGGTCAAACAAATGTCAGAACGTGGTTTTGGATTCCAGTGCAGGTGAGCACTCAGATGCATTTAGATGTTAGCATTGGCTGCAGGAAACTATGCTAACGCTGACCGCCGTCCCGGCGCTGGGACTAAAGAAAACAGAAGCAGTCCAGCGGCTCTGGTCTCGCTGGAGTATCCTCAAACTGCTTTCAGTAAACGGACCCGTCTGGTTCTACTGGAACAGGGAGGCTAAGTGGACCGGTTTCATAATATATGCTGAGAGCGGTAAGTCAAGAGGTCTGTGGTCCAGAAGGTCCACAGAATGACGTTCAGACAGGTGAGCAACAACATCAGCAAAACGCCGGGTTGCCTGGTAACGTAACACTGTGGTGGGTAAAAACCAGGCATCTACATATGTACACCCATCAGCCATAACATTATAACCACTGACAAGTGAAGTCAGAACTCGACAATTGGTTTGGATGTATTCATTACTTTTAAAATGTGTCCTGAATCAGACTCCAGTACCAACGGTTCACGGGCCTAAACTGACCCGCATGACACGGAAAAGACAAATGCAGCATGACGTGAATGCAATTTATGATACTGATGTTTATAGTGATAAAAGTGATATTTATAGTGTTTATACTGATGTTTATAGTGTTTATTTTGATGTTTATAGTGTTTATACTGATATTTATAGTGTTTATACTGATGTTTATAGTGTTTATTTTGATGTTTATAGTGTTTATACTGATGTTTATAGTGTTTATAGGGATGTTTATAGAGTTAATCATGATGTTTATAGAGTTAATCATGATGTTTATAGAGTTAATCATGATGTTTATAGAGTTAATCATGATGTTTATAGAGTTAATCATGATGTTTATGGTGTTATAGTGATGATTATTGTTGTTCATAGTGATGATTATTGTGTTCATAGTGATGATTATTGTGTTTCTAGTGATGATTATTGTGTTAATGGTGATGATTATTGTGTTTATAGTTATGATTATTGTTGTTCATAGTGATGATTATTGTGTTCATAGTGATGATTATTGTGTTTCTAGTGATGATTATTGTGTTAATAGTGATGATTATTGTGTTTATAGGGATGATTATTGTGTTTATAGTGATGATTATTGTGTTTATAGTGATGATTATTGTGTTTATACTGATGATTATTGTGTTTATAGTGATGATTATTGTGTTTATACTGATGATTATTGTGTTTATGGTTATGTTTATAGAGTTTATCATGATGTTTATAGTGTTATAGTAATGATTATTGTGTTTATAGTAATGATTATTGTGTTCATAGTGATGATTATTGTGTTTATACTGATGATTATTGTGTTAATAGTGATGATTATTGTGTTCATAGTGATGATTATTGTGTTTATAGTGATGATTATTGTGTGTATACTGATGTTTATAGTGTTTATAGTGATGTTTATAGTGTTTATAGTGATGTTTAAAGAGTTTATCATGATGTTTATGGTGTTATAGTAATGATTATTGTGTTTATAGTGATGATTATTGTTGTTCATAGTGATGATTATTTTGTTTATACTGACGATTATTGTGTTTATAGTAATGATTATTGTGTTTATAGTAATGATTATTGTGTTTATACTGATGATTATTATGTTTATAGTGATGCTTATTGCGTTTATACTGATGAATATTGTGTTTATAGTGATGCTTTTTGTGTTTATAGTAATGATTATTGTGTTCATAGTGATGATTATTGTGTTTATACTGATGATTATTGTGTTTATAGTGATGCTTAATGTGTTTATACTGATGATTATTGTGTTTATAGTGATGATTATTGTGTTTATAGTGATGCTTATTGTGTTTATACTGATGATTATTGTGTTTATAGTGATGATTATTGTGTTTATAGTGATGCTTATTGTGTTTATACTGATGATTATTGTGTTTATAGTGATGATTATTGTGTTTATAGTGATGCTTATTGCGTTTATACTGATGAATATTGTGTTTATAGTGATGCTTATTGTGTTTATAGTAATGATTATTGTGTTCATAGTGATGATTATTGTGTTAATAGTGATGATTATTGTGTTTATAGTGATGCTTATTGTGTTCATAGTAATGATTATTGTGTTTAAAGTGATGATTATTGTGTTAATAGTGATGATTATTGTGTTTATACTGATGATTATTGTGTTTATAGTGATGATTATTGTGTTTATAGTGATGCTTATTGTGTTTATACTGATGATTATTGTGTTTATAGTGATGATTATTGTGTTTATACTGATGATTATTGTGTTTATAGTGATGATTATTGTGTTTATAGTGATGTTTTCGAGTGAAAAGTGACTCCCGCCGGCGCAACTTTGCGACGAATGTCGATGGAAGACGACGTCAAAATCGCATAAATTCCGATCTGACGGTTCCGACTCAGGTCGCGCTGTAAAAAGAATTTCGACCATGCGATCTATTTTGGACCACATATGGAAGTGGCCCGGATCAGAACCGGGAAGCCTCAGATTCCATGTGGTTTGTGCCGTTCACACTGCCATGAGGAAATCCCATATGAGCAAAACGTCCGAGCTGGGCCACATTCTTCCTGCAGCGTGAACGGAGCGAACGAGAAGAACTGCTGAAGCAGAAAACGAGCGAAGACCTTCATGCTGAGCTGAGGATGAAGAGTGTGTGCTCAGCAAATCTATTTAGGGAGACCTACTAACTATAAGACAGGTGGTTTTAATGTTACGGCCGATCCCTGTATTGTCCAACATCCCCGTGTCGTCTGCTGAACGCGACATATTCTCTTTTTTTATTTAAATGTATTGTTAGCCATTGTTTATTCATCATTTGTTTGTATTTCCTGTAAGCGGAGGAAGAGCCTCCTCTCTCTCACACGGAGTGACCGGGATGTGATCCACATCAGAAAGTAAGAACTGTTAATCCTGATGTGTGCAGAAGTGAGTATCAGTCCGTGAAAAGAAAAGAGAATGTGATTATGATTAAGAGTCAGCTGTTTAATCGTCTTCGCTGAGTTGTCTTTAATTATTACACAATACAATGAAGTGGTATTTACTTGCGGGTGCAGTCTATTTGCTATTTGCTGGTATAAGTAAAAAGTAAATTAAGAAAAATGTGAGTTGGGTCTCGTTGAGGAGCTTCATATGAGATAAATGTCGACTAAATCAGAGGAAGTTATATACGAAAAACTTCTTTTTTTGGAAATAAATGTGAGAGCGCCCCCAAGAGATTAAAATACGAACTATTAGAGTGATATATAAAATATACATGATTGATTTCCAACAGTTGATTCATTTGCACCAAATCTGGACTAAATCGGACCAACGGTCGAGAAAAAATGGCCCGAAAACTGTTAGTTTGGAGACAAACTCCCCCTAATGGCTAAAATGTGTAACTAACATTTCCCAAAATCAATTCAGTTCTTCCTTACACTAAGATCTACGTGGCTATAAAATTTCAAAATCATCTGTAAAATTTTTCTTGAGTTACGGCGTTGACACAAAGCATTGGCGGCGGCGGCGGCGGCGGCGGCGGCGGCGGCGGCGGCGGCGGCGGCGTGACGACTCCATAATATCCCTGTTTTTTTTAGGGACATCCTGGCATTCATCAAGCTCATCAACGTTTTTAAAACGCCAGAAGCAAAGCAGAGTTGGATGGCGTTTGTATTAAAGGGTAAACACGGAACACGAAGGTCATCCTGCTGCTAAGCCTCCTGGGAAAGAGGCAAAGCCTGAGCCACCTTCCAGCACCGCCCTCTCTGCAACGGGGACAACGCCAGCAGTACAAACAAGGACATGTACTGTATGTGTGCTGCCACTTCCTGTGTGTGTGTGTGTATATGTGTGTGTGTGTGTGTGTGTGTGTGTGTGTGTGTGTGTGTGTTTATTTACATCACTCTGCTGGTTCCTGCCAGTGGACTCGGAAAATCCAGTCCTGGGGGAGCTGTCTTCTAGGGGAGCGTGGGTGATTAGCTTGCGGCTATTGCCTGTCACTGGTTCCCCAAACGTCACTGTCACACACACGTCACACACACACACACACACACGCACACACACACACACACACACACACATTATGTGCACACGGGGGAGGCGAGGTGGGGTATACATGTACTCCCCAGGCATTGTGAGGTCACCCACTTCTCTATTTCAAAGCAGACAGGGTCGCCGGCGCGCCGGCCGAGGCCCCGTGGAAGCAGCCAGTCATGTGTGATTTTCCAGTCCAGCGCTCCGTGATGAGCAGCCCTCGGCCCCCGGGGGCCCCCACCACAGAGAAGACTGTTTGGGCTCGGATCTCGTTCACCTGCTCTGGCCCCGTCCCATCGCTGGGAATAAGGGCTAATCAGCGCCTGTCAAACGGCCCCGCAGTCATCACTCTCCTCCGGTTCCTCCGCCTCACCGGGACCCCCGCCCCGCCGAATTATGCTTCCCCAAACCATTATTAGACTCATTATGGAGCCATTTGAGCAGCTTTCAGCTTGTCACAGGCGCTCAACTATGTCTTCAACTTGACTTGATTACTTTTGACAGGCTTTTCTTAAGCTAAAAGGCCGGGGAGGGGAGCTGGAGGGATGCCGGGGCGGCGGCGTGGGGGGGGGGGGGGCGGAGCAGGAGGAAAAAAGAGGAGAATCTGGCGGTTTGGAGGCCGATGTGGATTATTCCTTTTTTCTTCTTCCTCTTATGATGAAGTGTTAGCTCGCCGTATCCCCAAAAAAAGAAAAGCAGCGGTTCTGCGTTTGAGCTGGAGGCAGATGGACATAAACGGTTCGAAGGGGCAATAAAAAGAAAATGGCAGGTTTATTTCATCACGTTGGTTGTTGACATATTTTCAACCGCAGTTGAGAAATGACCCTCGTTCCAGGAAACACCGGGCCTTTCACTTTTGGCCGTGTTGGCGAACCAACAACTCCCTTGGTTTTCCAATTGCCTTGGTCTGCCATCCATTGGTTTCTCCCCCCGCGGTGGCCCTGCTTAGCCCCCTTTTTCTTTTCTTTTTTTTGCAACATCTTTCATCCTGTCATCACTAACATGATTGGGAATTCCCAGAGAGAAAGATAATCTTCATCGGGGACGGCAAAGAGAAGTGTGTGCTAACTCCCGTCCACGGAAGATGTGGACCGGGCCAAGAACTCTCAATCTGTGTCAGCCCGTTTGGAAACTCTGCCCCGGGTTCTTGTTCCGTCAATCCGTCGCCAAATACAATAATTCTTTTTCATTTTCTCCGGCTGAATATTATAATTCTATGATTTTTCACTGTCAGCTTTGGTCTTTAGGGATATTTTATTGAATTTCCTGCAAGATTCATCTCTAAAAGTTCTTCTTTTCTCTTTGCAGCTTAGCCCCCCCCCCCCCCCCCCCCCCCCCCCCCGCTGATGTTTAATGTTTCCGTCTGTTGCAGCGTGGTCAAACTCTAAAAAACCTTTCCAGGACGCTTTCCAGTCTTTTTTTTTTAGCAGCCTCCTGCTGCGTCTCTTCCAATCATTATTCCTTCATCTGGATTCTCCATCAGTCTCTGCCTGAAAAGCGCCGGATGTTATTGGAAGCGCCGGCGCCGGCGTAGAGCCTTCGTGTTAGCGGGAAAACTCCAGAGCTTTGTCGTGGATCATTTCCAGGTTTTATACCACGAGGAAGAACTGGGCTGATTTTGGCAAGAGCCAGTTACAAATTTCTGCCACTAGGGGGTGGGGCCTTATCTCCAAAGGTTCTGGATTTTTCTAACCCTTTTGTCCGATTTAGTCCAAATTATTGCTTAATCGACTCAAGGAGGTATTTCTTGGATAGAAATCCTATTTTACCATAACAGTTCATATTTTACTCACTGGGGGGGAGTTTTTTAATTTTTTTAACAAAAAATACCGATTTTCGTACATAACTTCCTAACCGATGGTCCGATTTCATCCAAATTTGTTGCATATGAAATGAATATAGGAGGCATCTCTTGTCTTTGTATCATATTTTAATGTAGTAGTTCATATTTTACTCACTAGGGGGAGTTTGTTTTTTTTTAGAAAAAAATACTGATTTTCGGACTTAACTTCCTAACCGTGAGTCTGAGTTCATCCAAATATAATGCATTTGAATAAACTCTAGCATATCTATCTTATATATATATATATATATATATATAT
The DNA here is from genome assembly GCA_037951165.1 of Lophius americanus. Taxonomy (NCBI): domain Eukaryota; kingdom Metazoa; phylum Chordata; class Actinopteri; order Lophiiformes; family Lophiidae; genus Lophius; species Lophius americanus. The sequence goes on from JBBDHG010000050.1 coordinate 2,518,506, forward strand.
ATATACATATATTACTCTAATAGTTCATGTTTTACTCACCAGGGGGAGTCTTTATTATAGAGACATTATAGGGACATAAGTCCAAATTTGGTTCCCCTATGAATCCACTGGAGGAGATCTGTCTCGTAAGAATCATATTATACTGTAGGGGGGGGGTATCAATAATATTTCTTTGCGTCACATGTCTTGACTCCGTCAGAAGTGACCGTGGGTGATTTCATTGTCATACGGCGCGTTGCCGCTCATTTACATCACATGGATTGACATGGGGTGGGGGGGGGCGGGGGCAGCTCCAATCCTGATAAGGACGCATACAATGCATACCAGTGTGGGCTTTCTCCCACTCAGCTCCTCTGTTCCTGCCTCCAAACCCAGAGTGAGCCCCCCCCCCACCTACATGTGTTTGTAATTACCCTCCGGGGGGTTATGATTCAACGGCGGTATCATCGCAATTCCTCTCAAAGCATGAAGCATCGCAAGAGAAGCTGAAGTGGGAGAAAAGACCCCCCCCCCTCTAGACGAAGGAGTCTGAGTGTGTTTGGCGGAGTTGGACGCGAGGGTGACTCTATGGGATGTGGGAGTTTAAGAACTGAGTGCCACGCTGGCCTAATCACATTACGGCGGCCATATTATGTGTCAAGCTGTCACTTTCAATTTGAGCCACCGCCCCTCAGCGGCGGGTCCCGCTCTTTCTACATATTCCTGTTTTGATTTGGGTTTGATGGTGACCCGGCTGGAAGCTGGTCTTCTTCTTCTCCAGCGAGGAAGAAGAAGAAGAAGAAGAAGAAGAAGAAGAAGAAGAAGAAAAACGCATATCATATTTTTACTATTAGCATAGGCTGTGGATGTGGATGGGGCTTGGTTGGGGGGGGGGGGGCGGGGCCTGGTGAAATCTTCTCCCCCTGACCTCGCCACACCGAATCACACGTCTCATCTCATTGGTGTCTCCCGTTAGGACTGATGTCACGTGTCGCCGTCATCGCCCGATCTGTCACAGTGGCTGATGTGGAAGCCGTGTCGACAGGCTGAAGGGGAGATGGACTGACATGAAGGGGGAAAGAGGTCGGGAGGGGGTTAAGAGGAACGGGGAGGGGAGGGGAGGGGGAGGGGGGGCAGACTAACTCAGAGGAATTGCTGGAAGTCGGGTGTTTTATTGTGCGAGCGGCGGAGACGTTTGAGCGATGGAGTAGAAAAGCCCCGACTTTATTCTTGAGAGCGTCTGTTTTTACGGCTATTCAGATCCAGCCTCCCCCGGGCAATTACTGCAGACACCCCCGTCCCCCCGTCCCCCCATCTCTGTCCATTTATCCACTCCTCTATCCGTCTCTCTCCGATAGATCATCAGGCCGCTCATAAACCCCCCCCCCCACAAAAAAAACTGTCAAAATGGGACTCTGAGCAACATCAGTAGGCAGAGAGTGAGACGGATGAGAGGGAGAGTTAAGAGGGGGGGGGGTCCGGTCCTCGGTGGTCATGCTGCTGGGAAACCAGCTGGGTGTCTGTAATTCCCAGTGGGTCTTCATCTCAATAGCTGCTACGAGGGGGCCGTAGATCCGCCGTCCTCCATTAAGACAATGTTAATCAAAAGTGGTTCCGTTCTGCTCCCTTGGATCCATTTCAAGTTTTATGTCCCCATAGAACTCGTTGTGAGGAAGACCGTGACTCTTCATTCCTCGACCGTTGGTCTGATTTAGTCCAAATGTTTGTGAATATTTATCGTATTGAGGAGATTTAACCGTTTATTTACCATGTTTTACTCTGACAGTTCATATTTTGCTCACTAGGGGGCAAAATATGAATTGTTTTTTGGTCGTGACGTATCCCTTGGTCCGATTTGGTCCACATTTACCACACATGACACACCTCAAGGGGATTTAGCTTGTATTTGTCATATTTTAGTGTAATAGTTCATATTTTACTCACTAGGGGGAGCTTTTTGTTGAAAAGACAGTTGGTCCTGCATAACTTCCCAACCTTAAAGAGTAACATAAGTAAATACTGACGTGCGAAACGTAACCCCCGGTGATAAACGCCATATTCCCGTTATTGAAGCTACCTTCGCTCCCTCTTCGTCTTTCTCCCAATCCTCCATAAAACTTCACGCTTAGCCAAATTTGAACATTTCATTTCTGCCGCTTAACCGACCGGAGGAAAGAAAGACGTAGAGCGCCCCTGCATCCATCATCCACAACATCACCGCTGCTGCGTTTCGGGCCGAATTACAGAAGGACAAACGACGCAGCGCCGCGACCCGATTACCCCGATGCAGTTACGAAGGCATCCATAAGAGCGCCAGTAACTTGTCATGCTCAGAGTGTTTCGTCTGATTTGATTCATCGTGCCTCATTTACATTCCGGCTTCGCACGGAGCTAATGGACCATAAATCCTGTGTAGATAATGTCGGTAGATTAAAAAAAATCAGACAGCATAAATCAATCCCGGAGCAGAGTGATCTGCGGCTTCAATAATGGGCACCATTAGTTTGAAACGAGGACCTCTGACACGCATTTATGCAGCAAGAAAAAGAAAAGGGGTGGAGTGTCGGGTAGTGTCGGGTAGTGTCGGGTAGTGTCGGGTAGTGTCGGGTAGTGTCGGGTAGTGTCGGGTTCTGTTGGTCGGCTGGTTCGGACGTTAATGCTTGAGTTTCATATATGGAACAATTCCGTGACCCGTCTTCTCTGAACACGACTGTTACGGTCTGGATCACCGTTCATCCCGTTACGCGTTCTCTCGATCCACACAAAGTCGGGGATATTGTGGAATCGTCATAACTCCGAAACAGTTTCATTGATCGCTTTCAAAATGTTTACATAGGTAGACCTTAGTTTGAGGAAGAACTGGAGTGATTTCGGTGAAGGTTGTTATATATCTCCGTCAGTAGGGGGAGCTTTATCTGGAAAAGTTTTCCGGCCATCATTTTTCAACCGTTGGTCCGTTTTAGTCCAAAATCTAATGAATATGAATTAACTCGGTCTATCTTTAGTAGTATCTATAGTTATGTTTGTATTTTAAGGGTTTATATTTGACCCTTTAGCGGGTGCTTTTCACGAAATAAAAACGCGTTGTTTTTTTAGGACACCGCTTCCCAAGTTGTTTGTCCGATTTAAACCAATTTGGTGGACATGAATCGGGTCAAGCAGGTTTATCGTGTATTTATCATATTTCACTCTAGTAGTTCATAATTTACTCACTAGGGGGAGCTTTGTTTGCGAAAAACACTGTTTTATGGACAGTACTCAAAAACACTTTAGAGGAATATTTTCAAACTTTACCTTAGTGAGAGGAAGAACGGGATTGATTTTGTAGAAGATTGGTTCTATTTTTCTGGCACTAGGGGGAGCTCTAACTCTAAAGGTTTTCTGGCCAACCACTGATCCACTTCAGTCAAAATTGGTCTTGTATTCATCATATTTTACTCACTTAATGGCGTTTTTATTTTATTTAAGTTCACGTGTAATTATAGGCATTCAATCAGGGGGATTGCATGTACAACGCAGGAGATTGGGGACTTTTCCGGGGATGCAGCCCTGCTGTCAAGGACGACAGCTTAGGACTGGTTAAATGTTTATGAGAACGTTTGCAAAGAATTAATGTTTGTCTTCCTGAGTTTCAACAAACCCATTTCCTGGCCGCCACACCGGTGGCGCAGTCATGTGACCACTTCTGCTATTCAAGGTCCGACTCAGCTGCACATTAAAAGCTTCCAGAAGCCGAGGACAGATGATTGACACAGCAGATTTTACATGGACTCACTCGACTTACATCGCATTTCATGAGTTGGGAAATCTATTCCATTGATTTTGTGAACAATCCTGCTTGACAACAATGTCACTTCAGATCTGGTGTGAACGCGCCGTAACAGTTCCTGGTCCCAAGAGTTTAGGAAAAAGTCACCCCCTAGTCCTACAGGGAGCTGGTGCTTGGGATGTTTCAGGAGGTGGGAACCCTGACCAGTTCTGTAAGGGTTCTTAGGGAACTTATTGCGAAGAAAAGCTGTTTGAGGCATTTGAGTCAAATCGTTCTGGGCATCTAGTGGCAGGAAGTAAACAGAGAATGTTATAATCAATTATCTTGTTGTTGTTTTTATAGTAACTAATGCGGCTGTGTGACACATCCAGCCTGTAGACCAACTGTCTGCGAACTACTCACCACTCAGTTCCATCCCACCCCGCCGGCTAGGAGATCTAGAGAGCCTCAGAAACCAGAGCCGAGTTTCTCCGTCAGTTTTATTTATATAACACATTTACAACAGCCGCAGTTCATTGAAGTGCTGAAAAGACTTATAAAGCAAAAAAAAAAAAACAATACTGGAAACATTGGAACAATAAACAATGGTAGTATGTAGAATATAAATGACAGAACAACTCAACTCCAATTTGAAGCCAGTGTTAACAGGCTGTTTACGATTGTCAATAAAGTTTAGTTTGAAAGCTCCGAGGCAGAAAAAAAGTTTGTTTGATAGCAACATGCTAACAAGACAGAAACGAGCTGGCTTGATTATTTTCTTGCCGTCCAAACTTTTTTTTTCTTTTCAAAGTTGCCGGTGTATCTGGACCACGGAACGTTTGGCTGGTCTATTAAGCAGAGAGAATTGTGGGTAAGCCAGCTATGTTTGACTGTATAGAGTGTTAACTTTCTATCAGGTGTGAATCGGGTTCAAATCGTATCAGATCAGATCGTATGCAGTTCTGGGTCCAATCCCAGCGGATCCTGGTCCAGAGTTGTCACAGGCTCTTCACAGATCCTACAAGTAGAAACAAACATTCACTCTACCGGTAACTTGGAGTCACCAATTCACCTAAACTACCAAATCTGTTTATTTATAAGTGATTCTATTGGACCGGTGTCATCAGGGGACACGGCCACGTACAGCCGGGTGTCATCAGCATAGCTGTGAAAAGACACTCCGTTTCTCCTGATGACACCGCCTAGTTAAAAAGTAAGGGTCCCAAAATGGGTCCTTGTGGTACCTCGTGTGTTTTGGAGCTGTAGTCATCTGTAGAGGTGTCAAAAAATGTCCATTAAAAATATAAAAGGAAAACTAATCGAGCGCCAACACAATATTATAATATAGCGCTGCTTTCGTGTCGGGCGTAACAAACGGGTTTTGGGTTCTAATGCGGTTCCGGTGGTGGAGAAGGGATCAAACACACACACACTCACACACACACTCACACACACACACATATTGTCATCACACCGCCGTCGCCGCCATCGCCGTCGGAACATATCAGCGACTCTGGGACTTGAACTCTTGGCTAGAAGCGATGTGTGTGACCCACCGCTCCAACCCTGACCTCCCCCACCCTCTGGGGAATTGATAGAATGCGTTTGTTGCCTTGTGCGGTTGCTCTCGCCATCTCACGGCGATGCAGATGTGTTTCCATTGGAAGGACATTAAACATCGTCCAGGCACACGGAGATGCCTTCGGTACCGAGGGATGAGCCCAGTCGCGGTATTTAAGGCCCTGGGAATGAAACCGGGCTCCATTTCTCACACAGCGGCCAAACAGATGGAACTCATATAATCCAAAACATGCTCTCTAAAAACTCCTCCGCAAGCGTGTACCCCCAAACCCCCCCTTTCCCCTGCGTTGTACAAGAAATCCCCCTGATTTAACTCCACAACTGAAATGTGAAGTTATATCCACAGTATTATTTGTTAAAAATGTATAAAAAAGCTCCACAAAATGAGTCAAATATGATGTAAACATTAAATATCTACTCCAGGTGATTCAAATGCACCACATTTGGACTTAATCGGATAAATGGTTGAGAAACCATGACGCGAAAACTTTCCCTAGTGTCAGAAACTTACAACGGACCTTGCCCAACATCAGTCCAGTTCCTCCTCACACTCAGGTCTATGGGGGTATAAAATTTGAAAATGATCCAGGAAAGGTTTTAGGAGCTATATCTGGGGGGGGGAAATTATATTCATAAAGAAGCTCCCCCTAGTGAGTAAAATGTGAACTTTTAGAGTAAAATGTGAAATAAGGAAGATCCATTTGGGCTAAATCGGACAAATACTTATTCTTAAAGAATTATAGCCCAAAAAACTTTTGGCGATAAAGTTCCCCTTAGGGTCGGAAATTAACATTTGTTTCCCAAAATCAATCCAGTTCTTCCTCATCCTAAGGTGTATGTGGGTATAAAATTGAAAATGATCCATGAAATAGTTTTTGAGTTCTGTCCGAAAACAGTGATATCGGTGAAAGAGCTCCCCCTAGTGAGTAAAATACAGAATATTAAAGTAAAATATGAAATAAGCAAGATTCAATTGGAAGTCTAGCACCAGATTTGGGCTAAATCGGATCAATGCTCGAGACGCTATGGCCCGAAAACTTTTTCGGAGATAAAGCTCCCCCTGGTGTCGGAAATTAACAACCAATCTTTCCCAAAATCAATCCGGTTATTCCTCTCAATAAGATCTATGAAGGTATAACATTTTAGAATGAACCACTTGATTGAAACAGTCTCATTCATAAAAAATAAAAAGAAAGAAGAAGAAGCTCCCCCTAGTGAGCAAAATATGAACTACAAAATATGAACTAGAAAGGTAAAGTATATTTACAAGATAAAACCATCAAGTCAATTAATATGCAATGAATTTGGACTGAATCGGACCAATGTTTGAGTAATTATTGCCCGGAGAGGGTAAAAAGGCTCCCCCTGGTGGGTAAAATAGGAACTTCTAGAGTAGCAGCAGCTGGAGGGAAAGAAAACGTACTTCCTGTTTCATGGACAGCCTCATCAGTTTGCCGTATGAGCGGCGGCAGAAGTGATGCCGTCTGCACAAGCTGCACGTGTGTGAATATTAATTAGCCTTGTTAGCGCCGGCGGCTACATGAGTGTGTCACATTAGAGTGGACCGCCTGGTGACAGGCCCGGTTTGACCCTGTCGCTTTGCGCGCTCTGCACACGCTCAGTGTCGGCGCCGACCCTCACCGGTCTATATTTCAAAAAATAAAAATATTAGACCCTCTTTCCTCCTCATATGGTTTCATATGACCAAAAGTGGCCCCTTCGACCCCCGGTGTCCCCCAGGGCTCCGTCCTCGGCCCCTTACATGCTGCCGCCGGGTCGTGTTATAGACATGTTCAGTCACGTTCTAAAAGAACCAGAGACTCAGAATGAGTTCAACCAAACAGTTGAAGCAGGACATTAAAGGATTCATGTTTCACACATTTAAGAAGTTTCTTTAACGAACGCTGTGATTGGATGTCGAAGGTTTCTTCTGAGGGTATCTGTCTGTATCTAATATGTGTCCTCCAGGAGAGTGGGTCTAGATCCACATAGTCTGATCCAAACATCCGGACCAACCAAAGTCCCAGACCCGACTCCTCCAGCGGTCCGGGGGGGGGATGAGGTCCATATCTCCATATCTAATCCCCCTTAGTCTGAGCTCAGCTTAGGGTTCAAATTGAATTCTGCGATCCGGGTCTTAATCACCAGTGACAGGAAGTAGCAGCATGGGAGGAAAAGGAGAGGGAGAGAGAGAGAGAGAGAGAGAGAGAGAGAGAGAGAGAGAGAGAGAGAGAGAGAGAGAGAGAGACATCAAAGGCCGAGTGTTTTCCATACAAGAGGGCGATCGGCGCTTCAGATCAGACAAGCTCTTCTGTAAACAGCCTCCTCAGATCTTAGCGGCAGGAGGTTCCCCTTCAGCACGCTCCTTTGCCTATCAAAGTACTCCCATAGCATTGAGGGCACAGGAGCGGCGCTCCCTGACACTCCCCCCCACTGCACCGACCCACCCACCACCGCCACCACCCCCCTCCCCATCTACTGAATCACAAAATAAAGGTGATTATCCCCTCCCTCTATCTCCCCGTTCCTCCCTCCAGCTTCTCATTCTGTGCCTCCTTCATGCCTTTCAAAGGTTCTTATGTTAAAAACTTCCTCTTCCACCTCCTCCTCCTCCTCCTCCTCTTCCTCACTTCAAACGGCCGTTTGTTCTCGAGGAAACACTTTTTTTTTTTTACTAAAGTTAGACTTCTACCCTGTTTTTTGTCTTTGGACCACGGCGGGTTCCTCCAGTCGTTCCAGGAGATGGATAAAGTGCACCTCGAAGGCCAGAGGAGAATAAAGTTGCTAACGAGGAGTCGTGGAACGTGGAGAAGAAGGGCTGATCTTCGTCTCCCTCTCCACTCTCTTCGCCGGGCTTTACAAGCTCTTCGCTGCTCTCATCCTCCACTGATCAAAGCCGGCTCGCACAGATAGATTTCCCCGCCGCAGACAATGCCTCCTCTCAAGGTGCTGTCAGGTTCCCTTCTTTGCTTTAATTTCATCTCTTAAACTTTTTTTTTAATCCCCGCCCCCCCCCCCGCCCGCCTCCCCTCTCCTTCCTTTGTGATTCCTGTCAGCCGTGACAGTTTGTAGCCAGGAGGGACTTGTGGGAAGAGAAGGAAGGTGCACTTTTACAAAGAGCTGCACCTCACTCACTCTGTCACTCAGAACATCCCCACTCACGCTCGCGCGCCGCGGCGAGGTGACGCGCCCCGCCGTCCTCGCACGGGCGCCGGGAACAACTTTTAGCGCATTTGCACTAGCGCCCTCGCCGCGGGGAATGACAGAGACCTTGACCTTGTGTTTGTTGTAAGCCATCATCGCTGTGGAGAACCCGGCCAGTAGGGGTTTGGGGGGATGGGAGGGGGGGGGTGAGCTGCGGTGCGAAGCCAGTAGCGCTGTCTGAGGGTCTCAGATCATGAGCCAGAAGGAAACTGGGAGTGACAGAGCCGTGATGGAGCGCGGGCAGAGCCGGCGCTGACAGGGCTTAGATGACTGACAGAGGCTGACAGAGGCTGACACCTCGCTGTCGCCTCCGGGAGACACGCGGCCCTGAGTGAAACCTGAGGAGTCGTCCCCGCGGCCGAAACCACCAGCCAGCCCTCGCGAGCCTAATCCCTCAAAAGTTCACACGGAGACGGCTGATGGAAGGGCAGGAGTGCAAAAAGGAAGACGAGAGGAGGATCATTTAAATGTTCTGAAGGAGAGAGAAGAGGTGGCGAGAGGTCGCCTCGGGGGAAAGGGTTGAGTTTGTGAAACATTAATTACACCTTTTCCCATCCCCACCCCACCCCGTCCCCGCCTACCTGTCTTCATTTTGGCGAAGGGGGAGCAGCCGAGAGGAGGTGAATAACTCCGGTGGGGTCCATGAAGGCCGTCGTAGGAACTTTCTATCTCATTATTGTCTGTCAATATTCATTTTTCACAGAAATAGAACTTAAACCAAGTATTTTTTCCTAAACAAAATGTGTTGCACAATAAGTGTGATCATCCACCAGACTTCACAGTGGGTGTTGAGGGGCTTTTCTCTGTGGATTTATTTCTTGCTGCACCACACCCATCTTAGGTGTTTGTTACCAAAAAGCTCTACTTTGGTCTCATCTGACCTCTGACCTTGTTCCAGTGAAAGTCCCAGTGGTGTTTGTAGAACTGTAGGAGCGTTAGCTTGTAGCAGCGTTAGCTTGTGTGTGATGACAGCAGAGGCGTTTTTATTGTTACCCTCCCAAACAGCTGGTGTTGGTGTCGGCGCCATCTGATGGTGGTGGAGACTTTATGACACCAAGATTCAACTGACCTCTGACCTCTCGAGCTGTAATCCCTGGATAGTCTTAAGCCAGTCCAACCATCCTCCTCACAGTGTGTGGGGTCCGTTTGCAGACATTTCCTCTTCCAGACTGATTTTTAACATTCACTTCTTCATTATTGATCTAACTTTTGAAACTGACATTTTAACCGTTGATAGATTTTCTTACTCTCTGGTCTTTCCCGTTGTGTAGAACATCAAAGAGCATCAGGAATGTGTCACCTCATATTTAAACCCAGTCAAACAGGAAGTCAGTGTTCAACACTTCAGAGTTCCTGCTCAAACAGGTGAAGCTAAAAAAGTATAAAATAGGCTGGAAATATTCTTCAGGTACATTTTAATCAGGATTTCTCAGGGGTGCCAATAATTGTTGAACACATGTTTTACAGAAAAATGTCGTGTTTCTCTTAGAGGGTGGAGGTTAAACTTTTGTGCATGATATGAAACACAGATCATGGGTTTGGACAATAAAGAATCATTTATTTTCTTTTATAATCATATTTTGAAGGGTGTCGATAATTCTGGAGGTTAAACTTTACCTGAAGTTAAACCTGAGGCGCCCCCTTCAGGGTCTCCTCCCTCTGTATGGAGGTCTCTCTGCTGATGTTTAGTGTGCTGCCTTTAGCTTCTGAGGGTTATGTAAGAGTTCTCGCACAGCGTGGGTCAGTTTGATTCGCTAAAGCCCAAAACAAATCTGTTCATTTCAGAACCTGGAACACATTCAGAGCAAAAACCTTCCGTGAAGCCTCAACAATCAAAGAATAGTTCCTGAACTCCGTCAAAGCAGAATCCTGTGATCCAAGGTGTAACCAAATCTACGAGGGCGTTGTTTGCTCTGCCTCCTGCCGAGTTAAGCGCCGCCACATAAAAAAACCACGACCCTGGGAACCTGCTGCTCGCGCTCAGAACAAAGTGTTTGTCATCAGCGGTTTATGAGCATTCGATGAAAGAAGGACTCTTTTTTCTTTCCATGACGGAAGTTAAGGATGTATTTTGCGGTCTTTTCATAACTCCTATCTGTCACGGATCCACTTGAAAGATGATCTCGTTGACGGATAGTTGGCGGCGCCGGCTCTCTCTTGATTTCTGTCATCCCACTGTGACTTTGGAGTTCAACACAGGTAATCAACCTGAGGAACAATCGAACCAGTGTCAGTGTGGTACAATAACCCGGATCACCTCATTGTAGAACAACTGCCTCCAACTGTCACTACTCTGACAGTCATATTATATATATACATATACATATAAATACATATATATTTATAAGGGCTGTACACAAGAAAGTCTCCATCTGTTTATAGCTTGTATTGTTCTTTATTGCCTTGTCCATTTCATTTAAAATGATTTATATGACGTTCCCACTGCGAGAGCTCACTTAACCGGAGTCAAATTCCGAGTTTTATGTACGAGGCCAATAAAAGTGATTCTGATTCTGAATAAGAACATAAAAGCAGATCAGGGTCCGATTACAGGGTGTGTTTTATTTCCACCGGTTCATTTTTACGGGCGTCAGAAAATCGTTATTGATTCATTTTGAACCTTTTAATTACATTATTAATACATTTTTACTTTGAATCATATATAAATATATAATATATATATATAATATATATATATATATAGTGAGAGAGAGAGAGAGAGAGAGAGAGAGAGAGTTTTGCAAAATTTGTAGCTGTCAAAATCGGTTAAACTTCCTTTTCCTTCCCACGACATCCCACGGTAGGTTTATTTACTCTGCCCAACCTCAGTTTGACCTGCGACCTATTTTCTCTGCATACTTTCTTCTATCTGTCTCAGAGACTTGTTTTACAGTACGCGCCGTCAGGCCAACAAAAGGATATCAGAGAAATCTCACGAATGCCGCCTGTAAGCCGAGGATCAGACGAAGAGAGGTAATTTCCAACACGTCAATCAACCCCAACCTGTCCGACAGCATGAACTACTGCCTTCCTGTCACAGACGTCTGTCACTCGTCTGACCGCGCCCGCTCTAGAATAATAGGCCCGGATTGCTAATGGCATCTCACTAAATTAAGACTGTGGTTTGGCCCCGGGGAACCTGAGGCTCGTCCTGGACGACTGCATCGGCGTGAACGCTAACATCCTTCCGTTGGGATTGATTTAGCGAAGAGAAGGTTGTGGAAGAGGAACCGAGGTGTCTTTTGAGTCAGGGAACACGTTGTACGATTTTACACTATAAAATTTCACTTTCGTTGTTGTTTGATTCCAACTCCTACTGTACAAGTAATTCATCTGTGACGCATTGTTAGCATAGCTACTTGGAAAGCCCTAAGGCAAGAAGATGTGTTCTTGCTAGCAACATGCTAACACAACAGACACAAGGTCCCTTCACAATTTTTGCTATCCCTTGTGCCAAAACCTCTAAAAATATAGAGGCGCTGGTGAATCTGGACTCGTAGGGGGGCTAGGACGCCGTGGACAGTATGGCTAGTCTAATTTGCAGAGAATTATGGGTAAGCGAGCTACGTTTGACTGTATAGAGTGTTAACTTTAAAGCCAGCAGCGCTCTGACAGCTATAAACCTTCTTATTAGCCACAAACTGCAATTTCTACTTTCTGACTATTATTACTAATCATTTTTATTATTACAACGCATCGTGTCGCCACGGCAACCCAGACACTCTCCGTCCCTTCTCGCAGGCGCGGTGAGAAAAGAGAAATTTCTGACACTTTTCCTGTGGATCATCTGACCGCTGTAGGGGGGCTGCTTATCGGCCGTCGTGACCCCGCGTACAATGCACTACAAACGACAAAAGACTGACGGACGGATTTGAATACAGTGTAGATTTAAGCTGATTATATTTTTAAACTATTTCAATTTTCGGGGTTTCAAGAAAGGAATATGAAAACTGTACGCAACACTATTTTAGATACAAAAAATCATAGCTTTACATCTTTTCAAAATCAGCTCCGCAGCGAAAAAAAAGGCGGACCAGGAAGTGTAGATGATTTCCTAAAAATTGCGTTCTTCCAGTTTACATGGAGACGGAAATGTTTGCGATCTCAAAAGATCAAATTCCGGAATCCTTTTTCGAAAGATTGGATTTTCAGGCTCTTGTTGTGTAAAACAAAAGGCTAGACTGAAACACAACTTATTCTTCTTAAGTGAAACTTGTTTTGTAAACGACCCTCAAGTTCCAAGTAGATTAAATATCCTGACATGAATCCAAAAGCAACGTCACTTATTGGTCGAGGGAAACTTTTGGTACGAAGGTGAAAACTTTCAAATCCATCCACATTTTTGTCAATTGATTTCCATTCCACGTAAGGTCCTCTCTGCTTGTAGGGGGGCGGGGGGTGGGGGGTCCTCCTCTCCTGGACTCCCTTTGTCAGTCATGTGAATGGGCGGCCAGCTGGGCGCTGTAAAATCACCTCCAGCTCTCGGTAACCTTCAGAGCTCAGTGTCATGGCTGAAGAGATGATTGTGGTGCCTTTGATGAGCAAAGGTGTCTCATCTCACACCTCTCTTAAAAACTTCAAGAGACCACCATTCAACCCCCCAGGAATGAGGATATTAGCCTGTCAGCGGGGCGACAGCTTCAACACAATGGGGGCGTTTTGCTTGGAGTGGTTATATTGGGTGAGTCAAAGGGTCAGGCAGAACACGCTACATGCTGCCGCGGCGAATTCCACAGAGGTAAACAGCTTTTGGAGGCTTCAAAGCATAATGGCGTCCAAATGGCCTTATTAAAGCGGGGGCCTCATTACTGTCGGGGTTTGTATCCGATGTTGTTTGACTTGAAAGTGTAGGAGGGGGTCAGCAGCTACCGGACAACCGCCGGACTATCGGATGGTTTTTTTTGGTGGGCCAACTCAAACATTCCCACCGTTGAGGCAGAGTCACGACATCAGCGCTTTCTTTTCTCACTGGGTCGGTTTTACATGGACAGCCTATTATCGTAAAAAGAAAATGTTACACGTAAACTTTTAGCCGGGGCTTTTCCGAATGCCCCGGCTAAAAAAACTCCACCAGAACATTACGTCACGACGCAGGGCAAATGCAGATACAACCCAAACAGAAAGCTCTCCGAAACAAGTCTTTACAGGGAGTCTTTCCAAAGACTCCCTCCTGTCAAAAGACTCCCTCCTTTCAAAGGAATGAAATCTCATACGGACAATTTTCTTTGCCGATTAGGCGACTTTTCAAATCTATTCTGAAATAAGCTGTACATGGAAACCCACCTAATGATCAAAGGAAAACAAATCCACTTCCAGCGGTGGTCCCCAACCCCGATTAGTTGGGGGATTTGCTCCAGGAAGAGCATCCAGCGTAAAAACTTATGCCAAATCAACATTCGGAACCTCATTTCCAACCCGGACCCATTGGGGGTCTGGGTAACCAGTACCGTCACTTGTACTGTTAGCTAGCAGGCTGGTGGTGGTGACCGATGGAAGGAACCGCCGAAAGACCAAGAAGAAGAAGAAAAAGAGCGAACAAAGGAAGATCGTGTCTGTTTTTATGAAAACCTGTCGGCCTTAACGACACGACAGCATCTCCTCAAGCTTCTAGAAAGTTTGTGGTATTTCCTGGAGGTAAGGGTTAAAGATAGAGTCAGAGCCGGAGCGCTAAAGACAGTTTGAGTCAGAGCCGGAGCGCTTGACTTCTTTATCTGCAGTGTTTAGTTGTTTTTTTAAGTCTTCAAAGCTGTTTTCTATGATTCCAGTCCTGACTGCTGAGTCTGTAGAAGACGTGATGTATGTTTGTATCCTCCAAAGTTAGAAACCTCTCCACTGCCTCCACCGCTGTCTTCCTCCCAGTTCCTCCAGTGGCAAACAACACATTCATTTGATTGACAGCTCCAATCATTCTGCTGTGTTTGCTCGCCAAGTTCAGAATGTGACTGACACTCAGCTCATTGGATCGGGGGGGGCGTCAGGACGGGAGGGGAAATGGGCGAGATATTAAACAGACAACAAAATCCTCGCTGCACGACATCAACCCCCCCACATCCTTCTGTCACCCCCCCTCCTCTCCATCCCGCCCACCACTCCCTCTCTTCCTCTTCTTCATCCCTTTCCATCATCTTTCCATTCCCTGTCATTTCCCTTTTTTCTCTCCCCGCGAAATCCGTTTTGATAGCAGATCACCGCCGCCCCGCCAAATGACAGATAATCCTTCCCAGTTTTATCGCCAAAGCCTCTTCTTCTTATTTTGTCTCGCAGCGTGTTTCGTACGTACAGCCGATGCGTTCGCCGATACCATCTGCCAGCCCACGCGAGCCGTGGCGGATCGCGCCGGAGAACGGGAAGGCGCCACACACAGATCACACTAATATGCCCTATTTATTTATATATTTTTTATTATTTTAAACAGAGAATGCGTTGTTTTGTTTTTTTTGTGATAAAGCCCTGATGTTTATAATCTCCAGTTTTTTTTCCTACATTTATTAAACCTCCCAATCTCATCCGAACCCACATTTAAGTAAACAGACGTAAAACACATCAACGCAGGAAATGCGGCGTCTTTGTACCACCGTGAATTTACAACGGTTGTGTAATTTAATGTCGTGACGCATCGATCATCAAATGAGAATTTGTTCCTTTAATATTCTGTCATAATTACGACTTTAATTCTGAATGAAAGTCCGGTGAAGTTTAAGTCGAGTAGACTATCCCTCTGCTCACTTATTTCTCATACCACTTTATCATTCACACCTCTTATGGTCTGGGGCATTATGGGATGTAATCTGTCCACATCATCCGATCGCATATATCCAACGTCATGTTGAGTGACACAACTTAATTATCATATCTCCGAAAAAAGTCCCCCTCCGCCAAATAAACCGTATAAGACCCGCATAAAGAAGATCTAACTTATATTGTTCATACTTTACAGAACTTGAGTATTTTTCCCCAACCATCTGTCCTATTATGTCTAAATTGGCTCAAAGGAGATCTATCTTGTGTCTGTATTGTATATTATTCCCCTATAATAGCTCATATTTTACTCATTCGGGGGAGTTCTTGTGGAAAACATGGTTTCCTGTCGGTAACTTCCCAACCGTCACTCCAACTGTGTCTAAAGTTGATGACAGTGGAGTGGCGTTGTGTCGCCGTTGCTTGGTTGAGTGTAAACAAACAAAGGTGTTGCTGAGAAGGATCATCATCGCAAACATGCTGCAGGATCTGGGAAACCCAACGATGGAATGATTCAGCTCAATAAAACTTCTGTATATATATATATATATATATATATATATATATATATATATATATACCATATAGCTACCATATATATATATATATATATATATATTCATATATATATGAATGAAACATAATTGTTTCTATGAGGGTTTTATTTTATACCCTATAATGAAATAGGCGTGTCTAGTGATCTCTGGCCCAAACTGACACCCACTCCCCGGCCAGAACCATCTGTGCCAGTCATGACTGGACCCACAGTTGAGGTCAATGTTTTCCCGGTTGTGTGAATGAAAGTTAAAAAAAATTTAAATTCTACCCCTGAACTGAATCTTAAACATTGTTGCATCATTTCCTGTTCCTCTCCAGTATAAAACATCAAAGGAAAAAGACACCTCAGACTTATTGCCGGCTTCTAAATATACCGACGACTCCATCGAACGCCCCGAATATCTCTCAAATACGCTGTATCCGCTCGTCTCCTCCACTTCAGCATCCCTGTTCAGCCCAATGAGCCCCCAGCTATCAAGAGAGCGCCTCGCCACATTAGGTGGGTTCACATGGATAGCCTAATTCAGATTAGATTGGGAAAAGACGTCTAATCGCAAAGAAATGCTGCATGTAAACACCCATTTCTGAATGGAAAGAACCTTTCCGAATTAGATTTCAGTCCTTTGCAAAATCAGTCGCTGCATTTAAACGCTTTTTCTGAAAGTTCTCTCTTTGAGTTGTGTATGTTCATGCCTAGCGTCGTGATGTAATGCTCTGACTGAGTTTTTTCAGCGCTGCGACGCATTTTAAGTATGGCGAGTTCAAAACAGTAGCGGTCTGCATCGGAGGTTAGATAAAGAAAAAGTCAATTTGTCGTATTCTTCTACCAGACGCTTGTTGGCGGTTGGCGGTCGGCGCCAGGCTCATCGTAGCAATATCGCGACCTTATGAACGGAAGTGTGGATCATTTGCGTATGTCTGAAAGCGTTTCCGATTAGATGAGTCGAAAACACCGAGTCGGAAAAGATCAGAGGTCGTGTAAACAGGCGACCGACATCGCAATACGGAAAGGTTTAATTCGTCCCATGTAAACCCGCCTACTGTGGCGTCACTACTCCAAACAGTTCATGACTTTATTTCATTTTAAATGCTGCAAGAATGTTAAAATCTGTAGGATTGCCACCGCTGACATTTGACCTCCAAATGTCTTAAAAATGAACCTAAAGATCTGAGAAATTCTCTTTTGCTCAGACGGAATAAATGCGGTAAAATAAGGAGTTTTATTTCACTGGACTGTATTTATAAAGTTTTCGCAAACAAACTTCTCAAACAAAATACTCAGATTGGGACAGAATGTACATTATTATGCTTCAGAGTAGATTTGGATTGAATTCCATAAAGGGTTCCCATGTTTTGGTAGAATTTCCTGGAAATGGTTCCGCTTCTATCTCCACCTCTCTAATGGAATCATTCAAACTTCTCCCCGGACCACAAGTTTAAATATAGATTCACGCTCACTGGGGTCTCTGCCCCTTTCCTTTTACAACTCAATCTAAGAAGAAGAATCTGAGAAGCTACCAGTTTTGAGCACTACACGACTGTACATGGAGAGAAAAAAGATCTCCTACCTTCTTCACGTCTGCATTTTGGTGTCCAAAGCCAAAATACATTAAGATAGCAGTCGCTTCTTCCAATCCTGCCGACAACGCCACACATGTGGTGGCAGAAAATAGACTTTGACCCGGGATTTGTGTACGGTTTTATTGGCCAAGTAAAAATATATTTACAGGAAGACCATCCCATCTCTTACATCATCCATGGACGCAAAGTATGCAACAATATCAACAGTACACAAATAAACATCTACACACCAAGTTTTGGTTTAACTGTTTATTTGTTTTTGCCACATACTCACATTTGTTTGTCGCTTTGTTCAAACCAGGGAAGAGCTTTCGTTTGAAAGGGAACCGCCCACAATTTCCTGCCACTTATGGGTTTCGGTGATGACATCCATGACATCACTGGTTACATCCAAATGCAGGGGTTTTATTTCTATTGTATATTAAGTTGGGATTGTAATTATTGTGGTAGAATCAGTCACGATCATTTAATCCTTCTTCTAAAGCAATACAAATATTTTAGAGTCTTATTTGGGAATGTTTATCCTTTTATTTCTTGATAGTATTGAATACTTACCAACCCATTTGGGTTTTGGTATCGTCCAATTATTCACAGGTGTGAAGTTTATCATGCTATATAAGAAGTGGAAAATTAGCCTCCAGTGGATCTTTTTTCAAAATTGAATCCATTCACAGATCCTTGTGCGAGGAAGAAGTGGATTGATTTTTGGGAAAGGTCAGTTGTATATTTCTGACACTAGGGGGAGCTTTATCTTCAAAAGACGATTCCCGGCTATAATTTCTCAACCAAATCGAATTTGGCCCATGTGAACTGACTGGAGGAAGCTATCTTCTATATGTCACGTTCTACGCTAATTATTCATGTTTTACTCACTAGGGGGAGTTTATTTGTATTTTTATGAAAAACCCTGTTTTTACATAATTAATTTGAGGACTTCCCTTCAATCAGGGGGACTGCTTGTACAACACAGGGGATTGGGGGCTTTCGGGGATATACACTTAAGGACAGTAGTGCGAACGTTGTACGACCTTAAATTGGGCAAGATCGCGCTTAGCGCAAAGAGAGGCGGCGTGAATCTCTTGTGTTTCATAAGATGACGAAAACAAACTTTCCATCTTTGTTTCCCAGGTCCATTTGGTTGTTAAGTTCCGTGAAGTAGGGCTAACAGCCGGTCCTGTTTCACAGATTATAAACACGCTAGGTTGCGTAACCTTTTTATAAGGCTAACCGACATGCCGTTCTAAAAAATACTCTTACAAACGCAACCGATTGAAAGCAGCAGAACACACGAGGAGAAAAAGCTGTGTCGATTCAGGCGACGGCGCTCACAAAGCCTTCATTGTCACAACCCACAAGGAAATATTGTACCGATTAAATCGACCAGAACGAAACCGTCTATCAGGAAAAGGCCGATAAATGCAAATTGTCTCCATCAAACGCGATCAATCGCGCCTTTAAAGCTTCCCTCGTGTGAAGCTGTGTTTCTAAAAGACTATTTTGGACCCGCTCTGACAGCTTTCATGGGTTTTCGTCGAGGTTGACGTTCTTCACACGTAGATAGATTGTTAAAGCGCGGCGCTGAAAATGAACAACAAAAACATGTCGCCAAAACTCGTCCGGCATGCGAGTCGTCCCCTATAATTAGCCTGTTAGGAGTCAATTATCTGAATTAAAAATTGCGAACATGCTTCGTACCACATCCACATAATAAGCCGTCGTAAGCAACCGTAATTTATTGTAGCCGGTCCCAAACGGCACAACAAGTCCGCCCGGCTGGCTGATCAAAGGGAAACCACGCCGATGACAAACACGGGCGTTGAGAAAGCACGGCGAGGAATTAAAACACATGATTTATTCCGGGGAAAAGCTCTGCCTGCGGGAAATAATGGGCCGGCCTGAGGGATGACTGATGCAGCCGTCACCGAGAAAGAATGAAGACGGCAGAGCGCCTCTTCATTGTTTAGAGCATTTAGCCTCTGATGTTGAACTCCTCGTCAGATGAAGAGATAAATCCCGCCAGGCTTCCCTATAAAAAAGGGCGAGCCTGAGAAATCGTTCAAACACCTGCGCAGGGCGTCGCGTCGGCATCCTTTTACCCTCGGGGGTCAGAGCAGGCCGTAAATCTCTCTGCGGGAGAACTTCCTTTCAGCGGGACCCGCTTCTGCCGAGGTGGAAGCCGTAAAGGCAAAAGCCAGGCGCGATCCCAGAGAGGATCGATTTAGAGAAATGAAGAAGAGGGGGAAGAAGAAGGAGCGGCCAACAGCTGATCTATGATGTGGTTTCACTGAGAACACAACGAGAATGGCTACAACATGAAAAATCCAGCATCTGCTAATCATTGAGGTCTTAAATAACAACAAGCCGAAACAGTCGTTTTTTTTTTTCCTCTTCTCCGGTGATGAAGAGTTCGTATCCCTTTGAGGATCACGTGTGGGTGTTTGCCGCGCTGAAGGAAGGAGTTGTGGAGAGAATTGTTGTTGGACTGATTTATGTTGTGGAACTTTGATATTGTTTTTGAAAGGGGCTTTTGGGATTTCACACAACAATAATACTCCCCGGCCTCGGCTTGAATAAACGACGGGCCTGTAGGGAGATTCTAGAAAAAGAGTTTTTATATTAACCCGCTAATGTCCGGCTCAACTCTTAAGTTTATATCTTATTGGAAAAAAGCGACTGAACTTTGTTAAAATATAAGCCAGGGGGCCGCACGTATATTCTAAACAGTAAGGGGCCGAATACAGAGCCCTGGGGAACGCCACGTGTCAAACTGGTGTTTTTTTGTTTTTTTTCACTGTTTGAAAGCATGTTTGACCAAATAATGTGATTTTATGGAAGATTAGGAGTGCCACTCATATTAAATTAATAAATACCCTTAGAACATGAAGTACATGAAAAAAAAAAAAAAATCTGTCTTTTTTTTTCTCGGTAAGAACATTTACGGGTTTTAAAGGAAAAATCATGGGGGATACCCTTTTCCTTGTTTTTAATCCTTCTTAGGACACCCGTTTATAATATGACCCAGCATGTATATTCTAAACAGTAAGGGGTCGAGCACGGGGCCCTGGGGGGACGCCACAGGTCAAAGAGGCCACGGAGGAGGAGGCGTTAACCAGAACTATTGAGAAAGTTCTGTTAGATAAGTAGAATTTATCACGAAACAGATTTAAGTAACTTGATTTGACTCTTAAAGTCTAAAAAGGTTGTAATAGTTTTCTGAAAAACACACTTAACCAAAACAGATGAGAGATTTCACTTTTTAATCTGAGCTTAAGTGATTATGTTGTAAGTATACTAATATTAACACAACACCTGCGTACTATCAGTTCTACTATTATAATACTCCGTCGGACTACATTGGCCCATTTTTAGATTACAAAGAGTAAACTTGTAATTATACTATAAGTTTAATAAGATTTATAAGTGTTATTACTACTATAAATACAAGTATAGCCCAATTTAGACTTTTCTGTGTACTAGTACGTATAAGACAAGGATACTTCAGTATAATTGTGTTAAGTATACCTCTGGTAAGTACATCAAATATTTACTGGAGGAGTACTTTTATTTTTAAGTAGATAGATGTTAAAGATAAGACACTAAATATTTCTATCAATCAACGGAAGCCGATCTGCTTTCAGAAGAATCTCAAGACCGTCCAAACACTGATGGTGGTGGCGGCGGCTGATGACTCCGCTGAGACCGATGACGTTGATGACATGATGGAAGCTGCACAGAACTAGAGATTCAGAGAGAATCTGATTTAGGCCAAGAATGAAGGCGTGTCACCTCGCTGATGATTGACAGCTGAGCCATGCTGAGCGGGCAGATGTAAGGAGTGACCTTCCTCCTGATGAATATTTGGTAGAGTCTGACTTTCATATCTAAAATATTTTTGGCTTCATTTATGTACAGTGTGAGGAATTTCAGGTGCGTCATCCATCTTTCTACTGTCGACGTTGCACTCGCCAGAAGTCGAGGCGATGTTTTTGAAGCTGTGAGAAAACTCTCAGCCAATGTCAGCTGGGATAGGCTCCACCCCCACATGAGGGACAGTCATTAAAACAATAAAACTCACAAGGGATAAATTATCTGGCAAGAAACAACTGAAGGGGTATTTAAGTCAGCCAATGGAACCAGAGTGAATACAGGAGGGGGTAAAGTAAAACAAAAACGCACTAATTCATTATAAAAACAAACGTGTCTGTTTGAGAATAAACAATCTTCGTTAAATTCATCAAATCCAAAAATGTTTCTCAATAACCAACGGCAAATCCTACAGAATGCACAAAATAACTTAATTAATAACTAAATTAATTGAACCCCCCTCTGAGGTCCGAGTCTGATGGTACGGCCTGATTTTTCCCTTTTTGTATAAAGGGCTGCTGCTTCCTGGGTCTTATCTTTAACCCAGAGGATTCAGCAGCAGAACCACGGAACCGCAATCTCCACAACAACAACAACAACAACAACAACAACAAAAATAGTTAATACGACTTAATTCAACAGAAAATGTTAATACGACTTAATTTAAAAGCAAAATAGTTAATATGACTCATTTTACCAAATAAAGTTAATACAACTTAGTTAAACAAAAAAGAGTTAATACGACTTAATTTAAAGCAAAAAAATGAATACGACTTAATTTAACGAAAAAAGGTTAATATGACTCAATTCGAGGAAAAAAGTTAATGCGACTTAATTTAACAAAAAGAGTTAATATGAATTAATTTAACAAAAAAATTGTTAATACAACTTAATTTTACGCAAAAAAGTTAATATGACTCAATTCAAGAAAAAAAGTTAATAAAACTTAATTCAACAGAAAATGTTAATACGACTTATTTTAATGCAAAGAGTTAATACGACTTAATTTAACAAAATAGTCAATACAACCTAATTTAAATGATAAAGTTAAAACAACTTTATTTAACATAAGTCAAAAACACAAACTCTAACCAAACGTCATGTAACAAATAGAAATAAAGTACATTCCACAAACATAAATCCAGTTCATGTCGTGTGAAATCAAAGAATGACGTGTCTTTATTTATGTGGTTGTGTGCTTTGAGGGTCTCCCAATCTAACTAAAGAGTCTTTCTGCAGATGTGGCCATCACACACCAGCATCACACACCAGCATCACACACCAGCATCACACACCAGCCTCACACACCAGCGTCACACACCAGCATCACACACCAGCATCACACACCAGCATCACACACCAGCATCACACACCAGCCTCACACACCAGCCTCACACACCAGCGTCACACACCAGCATCACACACCAGCATCACACACCAGCATCACACACCAGCGTCACACACCAGCGTCACACACCAGCATCACACACCAGCGTCACACACCAGCATCACACACCAGCATCACACACCAGCATCACACACCAGCCTCACACACCAGCATCACACACCAGCATCACACACCAGCATCACACACCAGCGTCACACACCAGCGTCACACACCAGCGTCACACACCAGCATCACACACCAGAGTCACACACCAGCATCACACACCAGCGTCACACACCAGCGTCACACACCAGCGTCACACACCAGCGTCACACACCAGCATCACACACCAGCATCACACACCAGCATCACACACCAGCGTCACACACCAGCCTCACACACCAGCGTCACACACCAGCGTCACACACCAGCGTCACACACCAGAGTCACACACCAGCGTCACACACCAGCCTCACACACCAGCCTCACACACCAGCGACACACACCAGCGTCACACACCAGCGTCACACACCAGCGTCACACACCAGCGTCACACACCAGAGTCACACACCAGCGTCACACACCAGCGTCACACACCAGCCTCACACACCAGAGTCACACACCAGCATCACACACCAGCGTCACACACCAGCCTCACACACCAGCGTCACACACCAGCGTCACACACCAGCGTCACACACCAGCGTCACACACCAGCGTCACACACCAGAGTCACACACCAGCATCACACACCAGCGTCACACACCAGCGTCACACACCAGCGTCACACACCAGCGTCACACACCAGCATCACACACCAGCATCACACACCAGCATCACACACCAGCATCACACACCAGCATCACACACCAGCGTCACACACCAGCCTCACACACCAGCGTCACACACCAGCATCACACACCAGAGTCACACACCAGCATCACACAGCAGCATCACACACCAGCATCACACACCAGCCTCTCACACCAGCATCACACACCAGCATCACACACCACTACAACACAACAACACTACAACAATAACATTAAACGCGAAGCGAAGCCTGGTCTCAGCTGGACGAGGAGTTTTACGAAGAAAAAAAAAAAACCTGCTTTAAATGATTTCCAGAGAAGTGGGATTCCTGTGTGAGAGGGCGAGAGAGAACGAGAGAGAACGAGAGAGAACGAGAGAGAACGAGGCAGAACGAGGGAGGGCGAGAGAGAACGAGAGAACGAGAGAGAACGAGAGAGGACGAGAGAGAACGAGGCAGAACGAGGGAGGGCGAGAGAGGGCGAGAGAGTACGAAAGAGAACGAGAGAGGACGAGAGAGAACGAGAGAGGACGAGAGAGAACGAGAGAGGGCGAGAGAGGACGAGAGAGGGAGAGAGAGAACGAGAGAGGGCGAGCGAGGAAGAGAGATCGAGGGCTGTGTTTCTCATTATATCACGGTTGAGAAGAAGTTGGAAGAAAACAAACAAATCTGTGATGAAGCTTCTGCCTGCCCTCCAGGTGCATGTACACACACACACACACACACACACACACACAACCACACACACACAGATGTGTTATAAGATGAGGTCACCTAGAAACGAGCACAAACCCCCAGAATGCACCTTATAAGGTCAGAACACTGGCTCTAGATCACTGGGACGGAATGTTGAATGTCATAAAGAGGGGACACACTCAAACAAAGATGGACGTGTCTCTTCACAAACAAACGCCAACACAGCACATGCATTCAAAACATTAGGCTATGTACATCCCCCAAAAGTCCCCAACCCCCTGTGTTGAACAGGCGATCCCCCTGATCTAACTCCTCAGATTCAAATTGAAATTGTCAAAAAAATTAATAATTTTTAAAACTCCCCCTAGTGGGTAAAATATGAAATATTGGCGTAAAATGTTAAATACTGTTTTTATAAAAGAATTTAATCGGAACCACTGTAAGGGAACTTTTTTTTGGTAAAAAAAAGTTCCTGCTTAGTGGGTAAAATCTGAATTTATACAGTAAAAATATGAATAATACAAGATGACCTTACCCAAAATCAATCCAGTTCTTCCTCCCAATAAGGTCTACGTGGGTATAAAACTTGAAAATGATCAATGAAATGGTCTTCGAGTTGTGTTTGAAAAACAGTTTTGTTGTCTCCTTTTCAAGAAAAATCTCCCCCTAGTGAGTAAAATATGAACTATTAGGGTAGTATATGATATATATATATATATATATATATATATATATATATATATATATATATATATATATAAGATAGAACTCCTTGAGTCGATTCATAAGAACCAAATTTGGACGAACCGGCTAAACGGTTGAGAAATTATGGCCCGTAAACTTTCGGTGATAAAACTCCCCCTAGTTTCAAAATTATACAACCGACCTTAATCTAAATCATTCCAGTTCTTCCTGGCACTAAGGTCTACGTGTGTGTGAAATTTCAAAATGATCCATGAAGTCGTTTTGGAGTTATGTCCCCAACGTTTCGGAGACATAATAAGAGAGAGAGAAAAAGCGATCGGACTTTTACTTCCACGCTAACACTCTCCGTCCGTTAAAGTTGCATTTCACTCAACTTGTTGGAGATCGCGTTTATACTCAGGCCGCGTCACGTCCCCCGGGAGCATAAATAAATGCGACGCGGAGGCAGGTTTATACTCGGCCCACATGGACGCTCTTTCATTCGCTGCCGTCGGTCGTATTTCACCGCGCTGAAAGGACGGACAGACGGTCCGTCAGGAGAAGAATTCCTCCCTGCAGGCCTGCTGAAAATGAACGACCTTGGCGCGGCGGCGGATTTGGTTTTAATAGCAGCTCGCACAAACACTGTAAATTTACAGCTGGGAACGGCTCGCCGAAAAAGGAGCTCAGATTTACTCCCGCCATAAGTCGAGTCAGCAGTCTCCGAGTCTGAGCGTCTCCGGCGTCTTCTCCCACACTCCTTCGGAGGATAAGTGACCCTCTGTTTCCCATCCGTCTCGCGCCGCCGTCGCTAACCTTCTTATGTGGAGATAACGGCGTCCTCCGGTTTGGCACAAAAGAAGAAGACGTCTTAATCCGGACGAGGAATCCTTTTTCACCGCTGGATTTTTTTTCCCCGTGTTTTCCTTCAGGAAGATTTATTGTAGGAACTTCATTTTAATCCCTTAGCAGCATTTCATGTAGCGCTTTCGTAGCCTCTGCTTTCATTATGGTATGTACGATTAAAAAAAAGTGATGCCGACTTATTTTCTATGTACAGAAAAGCGTGTCGTTATGAGGATATTTTAATTTAGCGCTTAGCTAAATTAGCTGTGACGTTCCAGACTGCTACTTGTTTTACGCCTTTAGCACGGCCGTCGCTAACCAAGAATCTACGGTGGCCTTCAGGTGTCAAAGAGGCCGTGATCGAGTAGCCTGTCAAGTAATGAAGCTAACTCACTTAGGTACTAAGTTAAATGATATGGGGCCGTGGAGCTAACTAGCCAACTAACTATCTAACTAATTAACTAGCTAAATAATTAACTAGCAAACTTAGGTACTAAGTTAAATGATATGGGGCCGTGGAACTATCTAGCGAACTAACTATCTAACTAATTAACTAGCTAAATAATTAACTTGCAAACTTAGGTACTAAGTTAAATGATGAGTTGCTGTCGAGCTCATTAGCCTCCTATCTAACAAACTAACTAAAAAGCTAACTAGCTAACTTATGTACTAAGATAAATGATATGAGGATGTGGCGCTAACCAGCCAACTAACTAGCTAACAAACTAGCTAGCTAAGTAACTAGCTGACTTACATACCAAGTTAGATTATATGGGGCCGTGGAGCTAACTAGCCAGCTAACCAGCTAATGAACTAGCTAGCTAATTGACTAACTGACTAGCTAACTCATGCAATAAGTCAGCTGATGAGCGGCTGCGGTTCTATGGCCGGTTGGAACTGTTCAGCTCGTGGTTCCGTAAAGAACACATGAGCTCAGCGACACTTCATCAAGTCGCTGTCAGTCGCCGCGGCCCGCCGTAAATGATGGCGTTCTGCTTTTTATTTAACTTCAACACGCCGCCGTAACTTTTCTGGAATGAGTTTTTCCATTTACAAAACGCTACGTGTGAACCGCAGAAACCGTGACCTTACTGAACAGAACCAGGCCCAGTCTGGGTGTTAAAGGAGTTCCTCTGTCTTTGCTCAGCGCTGGCAGCTGGAGGTACTCAGCACCGACTAACAGAGAGCTTTGAAATAGCAATCAATGCATTTATACTGCAGGGAGGGCTCGTAAAAGTGTCGTTGGGAGGAATATACGATGTCGTATTTCACCCCCTCCCCTCCCTCGACACACCCCCCCCCCCCCCCCCCCCCCCCCCCCCTATTTTTAAACGCACTGAGTTATGGCTGCAGAAATGTGTACCCATTAAAGGTGATATGATGTATTTTCTCCCTTGTTCGGGGGCTCATTCATCACCGCCGACCAAAAAGAAAACTGCACTTACTCTTTCACCCCTTCCTCTCCCATCTTCCCCTCACCCCAGCACCCGCCCCCCCTTCTTGTTCGCTGTGCTGAGTAATTTACAGTACGCAGATACTCTCTCGCTCTCTCTCTGTCTCTCTCTCTCTCTCTCTCTCTCTCTCTCTCTCTCTCTCGCTCTCGCCTGGTAACTAAATAACGTCTTATAAAAGACAGAACCTGGCCGGGTCATCTGGCTGCTTTTTTTAAGAGGGGACAGATCTGGATGGAGACGGCAGGAAAAAAAAAAAAAAAAATGAAAAAGGGGCGGCGGCATCCTGATGGCTGAGATCGCTGCTCGTTCTCATGCGGACGCCACAAACGCCGCCGTAAACGAATTTGATTGAACGCATTCCTTTGAAATTTCCCCGACGTTCTTCAAGTTCTCCTCCTCGGGTTGTAAGAACTTAGGTGACCACTTGACCTTTGACCTGGCGCCACCGTTACATCAAAATCGCACTTTGAGCAACAGTTTGTTTTACGAGGCCGTGCAGCTACATTTCATTCAATAAATTAAAGTAAAATATAGTTTACGGTAAAATACCGGCAGCTGTGTTTGGGCAGAATTTCACCGGGAAAAAAATCATGTTCATGACATCACGGTAAAATACTGTGAAAAAACAGAAGAAGAAGAAAAAGAGACTTTCAGTAAAAAAATCTCAGTATTTCACAATTATGCACTATTAACTTTGTTTCGGTAGAAATTAAGGGATGTTCAGGAGGTAGAGGGGCTGTCCCGTGGTGTCCCACAGGGCCCTGTCCTCGGCACCCCTGCCCTTTGGGTCACATTATAAACAAGTTCAGTCACATTTTTCAATAAAACATAGAGTCTGAAAACGAGCTCAACCAAACAGCTGAGCGGGACATTAAAGCGATAAAAATATATTCTGGCATTCGTTGGCTCTTTGTCTCGCCGACAGCACGGAGGTATCCGCGTGCAACACTGAATATTCAATTACTCCGTTAGCACTCGTGGAGGCTAACATCTTTCTTTTTACTTCCTGCCGCCTCCTCCGCCGCTGCCGCCGCCGTGTTGCTGCTCATTTGAATGTGTCCCAAAAAAAATATCCCTCTTTCATTTTGCTTCACAACCTTTGCTGCGTTCCATCTTAGTCCGTTCACACCTTTCCTTCCAAACGGGTACGTGACGCTAATCATTCACAGTAGTCGCCGCCGCCGCTGCTGTATTTGTAGCCAGGAGTCGTGTGTGTGTGTTCGCGTGCGTGTGTGTGAGTGAGTGTGTGTGTGTGTGTGTGTGTGTGTGTGTGTGTGCGTGCGTGTGTGTGTGTGAGTGAGTGTCTTGCCGACGGAGGATTAATCTCCACAGCTGAGGCAGTAGCTAAGGTCAGCAAGGGAAATATTTCATAAGTGTCAGCTTGGCCCGCCGCCCTCCACGCAGAGTTCGGAATGAGAGAACACGGTCGCATAACAAACGGCCGTGTGTGACTTTGCGAGGCCCATGCAGGGGTGGGGGGGGGGGGGGGGGGGGGTTGCGTGATATATGGCACTGCTTCTCTTTCATGTATTCATCCCAGCCGGTGAATTACGGCCGGGGTGCAGCTCGGTACTTTGTCACCAGCGAGAACCCGGCGGAGACAAAATATTCTTTTGGGCCACACGAGGTTCTGAGGCCGGAATTCCTTCTCCACTACCGCCCCCTCTTTTTTAAATTTTTTTTTATTTTTCTATTTCCACTGGCTGAGTTCGGTTCAATAAAAAGCGGATCAGCGCCTCTGCGTGAGCTCAGCTGGAAACGGTCGCATTCGGAGTTTTTCCCCTTTATTACAGCTCCTCTGCTGCTGCAGTGACTCCATGTTGGCGCCCGCCGAGGCATTTCAGAGGAGGGTGGACCGATTGAATGATGCGTCACCTCTCAGGTGGTGATTTATTTATTGCCTCGCCTTTAATTGAGCAGAAAGTCAACTTTTTGTCACGTCAAGAGCAGCTGAAGCTCTCTCTGTAAGGATTGTGATGATTGACATGTCGTCCTCTGCCGAACCCGGCCGCCGTCACTCCCCTTCGCTTGCTTGTTGCGTTTGGAAGGAACATGGTGACCCCAGTGGCCTCTGCTTTTTTTCTGATCCTGGATGTCAGAAAGTACGACGAGGCATGAAGGCCACACTGACAAGAAATTAAAAATTAAATTAAAAAAAATTGTAGTTTGTCATTTTGATGTCAAGTGTCCAAAATTGTCATTTTAATGAGAAAAAATTCACATTTTACGAGTCGATTGGAGTGACTTTACGAAAATAAAGTCGTAGTTGACAAAGGGAAAAGGTTGTAATTTTAACATGAAATAAAGCCTGACTTTCATGAGAAAAAAAAGTCTGACTTTTACGGGAAAGAAGAATTTAGGTTTTAGAAGAATCAAGTCTTGATTTTATGGAAAAAAGAACGTGGTACTCTCATTAGAAAATACAGTTGTGTTTTTATGACAGTTAAGTTGTACTTTTATGACAAAGGGTTAGGTTTTTCTTTTGTAAAATTCCATAGAATTCTTACTGAGACATAAATTTCACAAAACACTGACTTTCTTCTCCTCTAATTCGGACTTTTTTCCTTGTAAAATTATCACTTTATTCTCATAAAATTTTGACTTTATTCTAGTAAAACTATAACTCCATTGATTTTTGTAAAATTCCGTTTTTTTTCATAGAATCCTGACTTTATTCTCATACAAGTCTGACACAACTTTCACAAAAGTCTGACCTTATTCTCGTAAAATTCTGGCCTTATTCTCGTAAAAGTCAGACTTCATTCTCGTAAAATTCAGACTTTATTCTCGTAAAATTCCGACTTTATTCTCGTAAAATTATGACTTATTTTATTTTGTAAAATTCCGAATTTTTTCATAGAATCCTGACTTTATTCTCATAGAAGTCTGACATAACTTTCACAAAAGTCTGACCTTATTCTCGTAAAACTCCGACTTTATTCTCGTAAAATTCCGACTTTAATTAAGCGTTTTTCTAAGAATCTTTTTAAAAAAAGAAGAAAAAACATTCGGATCATGTACTTCAAGTATTCATTAAAAACAACTGTTTTTTCTGCCGAAGAAAAATGTGCTGTAGTTGTGACTTCATCGTTCCTGGCTGGTTTCCGCTCAGCAGAGGTCTGGGTGATGAAGACGTAGTGCCTCCTAGCATGAGAGGAGGAAGCAGCATTGGCTTTGACAAGCAGCAGGAATGCGGCAGGACGATTTTATTTTTGCACGGCCTCTTGTTGTTACTTTTAGCAGAGCTGCTGCGGGTCGGGCTTGTGAACACCCCCCCCCACACACACACACACACACCCACACACACACACACACACACACACACACCCTCGTCAAGACAAACGAGAAGAAACAACTTTTGATGTCATCTGAAACTTCACACAACAAAGCAGGACCATCTGATTTGATTCAGACGCCGTCTGGCAGCGAAGGCCCCGTTCTCCCGCCACCTGTACTCCCCCTCCACCTCCTCCACCCTCAGCACTCTGATAACTTCTCCTCGTGGAGGACAATGGCAGCTTTTGTTTCCAAGTGTGGAGAGAGGACTGGAGGTTACGCCGGCGTGGGCGTTGTGCGCCGCACATACGCGCCTTTCCTACCAGCGCGTCTCAGGTGCAGCGAGGGTGACGAGGAGGCAGCCGCCGAAGGTTCCCGAATAAAACGGTGTCAGTCTGAGGAGGCAGAGGGACGCCTATTATCCCGCCGTGATTATAATGCAGACAGATAGACGACAGGTAGGCAGAGTGGATAAGAGCGTTAGCTTGAAAGACGCGAGGAGCTGACAAGGGAGACGATCTCCCTCCTAAACTGGGGAGATAAAGTTGTCAGTCGCAGGTCTGACTCTGACACACACATACACACACACACACACACACACACGCTGATGCACTGTGCAGACAGTCAGATAGTGGACGCTGTGTAAGGACAACACAAACACACACTCTCAAGATGCTATCGCGCGGCAGCGCGGCCACGTCCCGCTTGTGTTTGTGCACATTTTTCCAGCGCGAGCCTCGACTATGA
Source organism: Lophius americanus (assembly GCA_037951165.1). Classification (NCBI taxonomy): domain Eukaryota; kingdom Metazoa; phylum Chordata; class Actinopteri; order Lophiiformes; family Lophiidae; genus Lophius; species Lophius americanus. The sequence continues at coordinate 2,549,660 of JBBDHG010000050.1, forward strand.
AAGGATTAGTATGTCAGAGACAGAGGGAGCGGCAGCCGCGGAAAGATAAACGGGGAAGTGTGAATACATTAAGTACACTGTGTAGATATTGTTTGTGGACATTTCAGCTCAAGGAAATCCTTGTTTCAACATTCTGTCCCGGGCTGGAATGCAGCCTGCGAGGCTCGTTTTTTTTTGTTTTTTTTAAAGTGTTTGGGTCTAAATGCCATGTCTGCTACACCCCATGAAACTGTCTTAATCCACTTTTTTTCCCTGCTCGGTTTTATTACTGCCGGAGAGAAGAAGAAGGAGGAAAAAAAAAAAGAGAAAAAGCACGAGGAGCAGAGCAGAGCCCCAGCCTCAGGCCTCTATTCCCATTCCACACACCCCATAAGTCAGTCACAGATAATTAAATAGGAGTTATTTACACTCGTTTTCCCTCCTTTGCCTCTCTGGCGCTTTTATCATTTCTCTCTCCTCCTTCTTTCGTACAGTACGACTCGCAGCCAGACCCTGTCAGAGTCTGGCTGACACCGGTGGAGGCCTGTACGAGTCTAATAACCCGGGGGGGGGGGGGGGGAAGAGGAACAGAACTCTTATGGGTTCACATCAATGTCAACCCCTCATTAAAAAAAAATCACACCGAGAATCTACGGACTGATCCGAGAAACCTCCCCACGACGAACACGGAGGACCGGACAAACTAGCAGACCAGGATTTGCTCCGGCCAGGTTTGAAGGCTCCAGCTGCCTTATGTCAGCATTGTGTATTTATTCAGGAGTCAGGCAAACAGCAGCTTTTCAACATGGGGATGAATTAGGCCTCGCCGCAGAGCTATGGCGTCCATTACAGGCCTCAGTGGTTCTGTAAATCACTGGACCGCCGGGGCATGGGGTGGAGTCTGCTCCTCCTCGCTCCTCATCGCTCCTCCTCAGACCAGACTCGTCCGGGGGGGGTTTTGGTTTGACTGCCGCTCCGGTCAAACCCGCTGCTTTGATACGGCCACAGCCAGCTATGGAAATGCCCCCGAGGGCCGGCGGGCCCTGGGCATGCTGGGAACCCCTTTTAACGGGAAAGCTTTCCCCTTAAAATATCCACAACAGGAAACAGCCATCAGTCATCAACACGCCAAAACAGCTGTTACCATCCAACATCAAGGGGGGGACACATGAAAGGAGCTGCTCCCTGTTGTTTGAGCCCACCCTTCTTTCATTCTCTCGCTGCCTTTGTCTGGCGTTTTTCCCAGTGCCCTCCTCTCCGCACTCCTTTTAAACGCCCCTCATCCTCATGCGACTCCGCCCACACTGCAGGGACATTGACCCGCTCGCTCCTTCATCACAAGCGCGATCGAGGAGGAGCGCCGATCGATAGAAACGACGCGCAACTTAACTAGCATAAAAGAAACGAATGCTCCAAAAATGCTCTTTTTAAGCTGGCGGCGTTCCCCTTAAAAGTCCGTCTGAGAGGACAGTCGCCGGGGACGCCAGCTGTTTACGCGTCGCGCCCCCGAGGTGGTGACAGACAGTTTTAAACAAACAGACGATTCAAAAGAAGATTTTTCCTCACTTAGCCCGGCGGCGTGCGCGCTCGCATTCACGTGTTCTTGGATTCCCTGAGGTCATTGAAGCTTGAGTGGCAGCGTGTGAGTGACGAGTGACGCCTAAGCCTAATGATGACAGGTCAAACAGTGACGCTGACGAGTGAGCCTCCGGCGACTTCGTCCGCCCCGAGTCTCTCCCCTCGGCCGCGGTTAAATGGCAGCGGCCATTATAATCAAGCGCGCCGATGGCGTTAGCGTTTGATAAGGTCAGCCTGAGTAGTGAAATGTCAAACTCGTTTACCTGTGAAACCTCAGAAGCCTTTCTTTGGCGAGTAATCAATGATGCGTGACGCTCCTTTAATAAGAGCGAGCGGAGTGGAGCAAAGTTCCGGACAGGCCAGCTGATGAGTAATAGAGTACTGAGAGAATTCCCGCTAAGCTCAGCTTGTTGTTCTTTAGGGGATCGATGGAGGCTGAGAAGTCGGTGGTAAGAACGCTGAATGTACGAGCAGAGGTGGCGAAACGTCACGACGCCTTTACTCTAGAACGAAGACGAAGAAGAAGAAGAACGGCTACCTGAAAGGAACAGAGAGCCTTGTAAGAGTGAAAGTGAGGTGAGGTAGGAAGGTGGAAGGGTACGTAGGGAGCTAGGTAGGGAGGTAGGAAGATAGGGAGGTACGTAGGGAGCTACGTAGGGAGGTAGGAAGATAGGGAGGTACGTAGGGAGCTACGTAGGGAGGTAGTTAGGTAGTTAGGTAGTTAGGTAGGAAGGTAGGGAGGTAGCTAGGTAGTTAGGTAGGAAGGTAGGGAGGTAGCGAGGTAGTTATATAGGGAGGTAGCTAGGTAGTTATATAGGGAGGTAGCTAGGTAGTTATATAGGGAGGTAGCTAGGTAGTTATATAGGGAGGTAGCTAGGTAGTTAGGTAGGAAGGTAGGGAGGTAGCTAGGTAGTTATATAGGGAGGTAGCTAGGTAGTTAGGTAGGAGGGTAGGTACTTAAAGAGGTGTGGAAGTACGTAGGAAGTTGGTAGATAGGTTGATATATAATAGATAGAAATCAAGTTTAAAAATGAGCTTAAATGTAAATTCTAGACACATTTGGACTTTTGGTTGGGAAGTTACAGATGAGAAACAGTGTTTTCAACAAATAGCTCCCCCTAATGGTAAATTATGAACCACTATGAAATAATAGTGGTCCCATAACCAATTATGTAATAATATATATACATTATAGGAGCCAATTTGTCCAAAATCGGACCAATGGTTGGGAAGTTATGTCCATAAAAACTTTTTTTATTATATTAAAGCTCCCCCTATTGAGTAATATATGAATTACTAGGGTAAATTCTGATATATTCAAGCCAGATAATAAACAGCAAATTTAGACTCAATCGGTCCAACGGTTGAGACATTATGGTACGAAAACTGTGACTTAAGAGACTTAAGCTCCCCCTAGTGGCAGAGATATGCAACTGACCTTTCCCCAAATGAATCCAGTTCTTCCTCACACTGAGGTCGGTGGTTGTAAACTTTAAAACCGATCCATGGAATGTTTTTTTAAGTAAGCGTGTAAACATGAAGGATCTGATGACGATCCATAAAATCCTCCAAATGAAGTTACGGTTGAAATGTCTTTATTATTTACGTAGGTAAATGCACTATTCTACCAGAACATAGGTGGAAACATTCCAGACCACTAAACAGAGAATTGTGCACAAGCGCGGTAATTTATGTTTTGTCGTAAATTGTATGATGTCAGATCGGGATATTTATTGCTGCGCGAGGCTTTTGGAGGTCAACATTACAGCCTGTCAATCAGGGTGAGCCCAGAACACCAAACCCGCCCCTTCTGCTTGTCCCGCCCCTGCTCATTAATTCGGACGCTTGTGATTGGACGCTGCTTCGAAGCCCCGCCCCTCTGATCTTTAGTATGTGGAAGAAGTGAGGCAGTGTGACGCTGCAGCAGAGAGACAGACGCGCACCGGAGGACCGTCACACACGCACCGACCTCTGCGGGGATATTCTTACACTTGTCACTTGTGTGAATATTTTTTTTCCTTTTAATCTTTTCTGCCTGTTCCTCCCTCTTCATCGCCGGATAAAGGATTGTTTAGGAGTAAATAGAGGATGATGTTTGTTTGTCTTTAGAGGCGACTTCTGGTCGAAGCGCATTGCGCACACGCTCCTCTGGATTACCGCACTCTCTCCAGTCCACTTTTATCACCATGACTCGCGCTGGTACATGAGTTTCGACGCCACGTCCACTCCCAGCCTGCCGCCGTCTCATTGTGAGCCCCGATCCAGATGAGAGATCCCCCCGGTGGAGCTGAACCGCTTTTACGCAGCCAGTCCCCGGAGCGCAGCGCCGCCGACACCCGCGGTGATCCACGCCGCGCAGGAGCAGGAGCTGGAAAAAAACCCAAACTCACTGCCTGTCCTTCTCCCACGGATCCCTCGCGCCAGGCTAAACGGCTTCCCGTCCGGATCATAAAGATGTTGACGGCGCACAGCGGCCATTTGCTTCACCCGGAGTACCTCCAACCACTCACGTCCGCGCCAGTCAGCATAGAAGTAAGTCACCAATACGTTTAGTCACAGATCAGCCGGTGTTGGTACCAACTGCTGATTTATTTCCAGCTGACAGTTATAAAAAAAAAGAAAAGAAAGAGCAATTATGAAAAGATGGACGGGTTGGCTTTGAGGGAATTTGGGACATCTGTGCCAGCGAATGCGCCATTTTACGCACAGCCGTTTATCGGATAGTTTATAAAACACATCAGTTCGGATCACATATCTTGTATCCGTTTATTCTTCCTGTTTGGTTTTCCTTCCTATCTACTGCGTCCCTCTTTCTTTCTTTGATTGAAATCTGCGGATTTACTGTTTAGATCAATTCAAAACTCAGAGCTGAGGTTTTTTTTTGGTTTGTTTTTTTTCCTCACTGTGTTTTTCGGACGTTGTTTGTCTGGTTTAATGTGTTGAACTCAAATTGTCACTCATTTCTTGCACTGAAGTTAAACGGGTTAAAGTTAAACCTTTTTTTTTTTTTTTTTACCATTTCAGCTTGATGCCAAGAAGAGTCCTTTGGCTCTGCTGGCCCAGACCTGCTCTCAAATTGGCAAACCAGACCCTCCGTCCTCCTCCAAACTGGCCTCCCTCTCCTCCGGCAGCCTGGGAGACAAGGAGTCATCCGGTCGATCTTCCAAATCCGGAGAGCAGCAGCACCACTCCCTGGACGACAAGTCCAGCTTCAAGCCTTACTCCAAGTCGCCAGGCGACGGTCGCAAGGACGTTCAGGCGGCGAAGGGGCCTTCGGATAAAGCGGCGTTCAGGGCGCCCAATGGAAGCTCCGGAGGCGGCGGCGGGGGCAATGCCTCGTGTTCGCCCTTCCCTCCCCATTCCCGCTCACCCAGCTCCAACTCTCCTCCCTTGCACGCCCAGAACCAGCCCCACAGACAGAGCCATTCTCCATCCACGCAGCCGCTGCCACATTCCCAGGCGCCGCACATGGACAGCAAGTCCGGGAGCTCGGAGCAGTCCGGCTCGGACTCATGCAACAGCGGCGCCGGCAAAAAGGACTCGGACTCTGCGAAGTCGGGGATGGACGGGGCTCAGCTAGCCAACTCCAGTCACGTACGCGCCAGCGCCAATTCCAGCAACGCCAGCTCCGCCAGCAGCCCGCGGCCGGAGAGCAAGGCTGGAGACCTGCAGCCTTCCTCGCAGCCGGGCATGGGCTCCGGACACATCGCCCCGGTCTCCCCCTTCAAACCGGGTCACTCTGTCTTCCCCCTACCCCCTGCGACGATGGGCTACCACGGCTCCATCGTGGGGGCCTACGCTGGCTACCCCTCCCAGTTTGTCCCCGGCTTGGATCATAAGTCCGCTTTGGGATTAGGACTCGCAGGGAAGCACCCCAGCTCCAGCCCGCTCACAGGGGCGCCCCCCTCCTCCCTGATGCAGGGCTTATGTCGGGACCCCTACTGTCTGACTTACTCCAACGTGCCCCACCTGGGAGGAAATAACTGCTCCACCTGCGTCCACGATCCCTCCAGCCTCAAGTCCGGTTTCCCCCTGGTTTACCCATCCCACCACCTCCATTCCCTGCACTCCAGCTCCTTATCCTCCGGCAACAACCCCTCCCTGTCCCACCCCCTCTACACCTACGGCTTTATGCTGCCCAATGAACCGATGCCTCACGCCTGCAACTGGGTCTCCGTCGGGGGTCCCTGTGACAAGCGCTTTGCCACGTCAGAGGAGCTACTAGCCCACCTGCGTACCCACACCGCCCTCCATGGGATGGTGGACAGTAAGCTGTTGTCAGCCTACCCTTCATCCGTTTCATCAACAGCCTCCTGCCACCTCCACCTGCCCCCACCCAACAGTCCAGGCGGCCTGCCTAGTTCCTTCTCTCTCAGAGGCTCTCCTGGATTGGGCCTGGCTCGCTACCACCCCTATGGCAAATCCCACCTGGCCGGGGCCCCGGGACTCCCTATGCACTCCATCCCCACCTCCTCAGCCTATTACTCCCCCTATGCACTCTACAGCCAGAGACTGGGCTCGGCTTCGGCCCTCGGCTACCAGTGATGACACAATTAGCGTTGACGCCCAAAAAAACTGCAGGCACTAACTTGAACTCTCCGGCGCGGCGCTGACCCGTACGGGGGAGGGAGGGGGCGGGTGGGGCGCGCCTGCCAGGAATACCACCTGCCAGCCTCAGGATTACGACTGGAGCTCCAAAGGTAAAAAGACTGATGGATGTTCTGTAGCACAGAACCAACAGACTCGAGAGCTTGAAAATGACGGCGATGGAAATTTTGGGATTATTACAACAGTCTTGATTTGAGTTTTTTTTTTTCTTTTCCTCTTTTTTTTTTCCTTCTTTTATCTGTTTCCAAAAACTGAAAATCTGTATTTATTTTTCACTCAAGCGCTTGGTATTCAACTCTGAGGGGAGGGGATGGGGGGTGGGATTTTTTTTTCTGTCCAAATAAATTGTTCTGAAGTATTCTAAGTAAGAAAAAACACAAAAAGGAAAAAAAGAATGATTTAAGTAAAGTACCAGAATGCCTATCATACGTTCTAAAAAAAATAAAAATCTTGCACCATGATGAAGGCGGACTGTGAGGCTTTATTCAGGGGGGACATCTTTACTCTGGATCTCCTCCCTGCTGTTGTCGTCTTCTCCGTCTCATGTCCACCAGAATGACCGCCAAAAAATGTTTTTTTTATTTGTATATACGCAAAGATGTCTTTTTTTTTGGTTGTTTGTTTTTTTTAAGCCGACTTGGTGCGAGCGGGTCGGACTCCCCCTGAAGCTAACGCTACCCAGAGACGTTGACGTAAATGAACGCAGTTCTGGACGGCTGTGCTGTCCAAACCCCAGTAAAAGGTCTTATTTTGCTAAATAAATGAAACATGATTGCATTTTATCATCTCGTTTGTTTCCCTTCATGGTGTCCTATATTTAGTCCCGAGGATGGAGCGGCTTCTCTGCGCTTATCTAGGTCCATCTATCACGAGGGCCCGATCCGGCCCCGGCTATATGTGGCTGCATGTGTAATATTTCATCTCTCCTATCAGCTGACGGGTCCGCTCCCTGAGAGGGCAGGCCGGGTCACGCCGGTTCTGTTAGTTAGTCTCCGAGGACTTCCATCCCTCCTCCTCTTCATCACCCATGCTCGCTTTTGTTGCGACTTTTTAATTGCTGATCCTTGTTTTGCGAGGGCCCCCCCCGAAAAAAAACAGCTTCCTCAGCAGAGTGGGCCGACGGCGTGGAGAGGTCCGCCGGGTCATGTGGGACTTCAATAATGACCCGAGGGAGGTGTCGACCCAGGATCTCCTCCAGGTCTGATGGATTGGCCCTCAACACAAAAGCCGGCGCTGACAATGGGAGGAGGTTAATAGAGAAATATTCATCAAAGTGCTGACACGTCCCCTGAGGAGCGCCGGCTCCCTCTTACAGGAACAACAAACATGGAGGCCGTGACGTAGAAAGAGTCACTTTCCTGTCGGCGCCACAAAGAGAGCAGTTAGGTTCTAACACGAAGTAAAGGAGCGGGTCCGTCTTAAGGCCGCGAGCGCCATTAGAGTGCTGATTATGTCTCCGCCTCTCCTCTTTATCTGGCTGACAGGGTGTAGGAGGCGAAGAAGAGGCTGCAGCCTGGCGGCGGCGGCGGTTATTGACCCCGACTCCCAGACTCCTCTACTCTCGTGGTTCATTAGCGATCCAGACAGAGGAAAGGCGAGCACAGGTGTCACTTGACAGGACTATTAACAAAATGGACGACCCTCCCAAACCACATCCAGCAAGGTCACGGCGCCCTGATCACCGCCCTGGGAAGCTGTTTTGGGACGCCGTCGCACTTATTTTTCTTCTGTAGAAGCTCCTCCCCTCCTTCATCAGGACAGACCCGCACTCTTGTCTCCGGGTTTATGACTAAGTGGGCCAAGGATGTTCTGCTGTTACTGCTGCGTTTGTATTTATACTTCTTTGTGACTTGCAGAGCAGCTGGAGATAAAGTGGATTGTGTCGCCCCCTGCAGTCGTGTCGGTGAAGTGCGGCGGCGGCGGCTGCATCTCGTTTTGACATGTATAAACATGGAGTTGGTTGTTTTTTTTCAAAAATAGATATTGGCTTGATGATTCGCCCTGGAGGTCACGGCGAGGGGAAAACTTTCAATCTTATCGGGGAGTCGGAATTAATTCCGGCGTCGCCAGTTTTACACTCGTTCATCAAATGCCTCGCCATTCTCCCTGTCCACGCACTCATCAATCTCCCGCATCCATCTTCTTCCCCCACAAGGTCCCGCAGCTGAGTCAACACCCACACACTCCATTTATGTCGCCTGTGTGTGTGTGTGTGTGTGTGTGTGTGTGTGTGTGTGTGTAAGAATGTGTGTTCTCTTTGTCCGCTCTGGGCGACACACCACCAAAGCTGAATTCTGAGTTTGGCTCTATTTTATGCACTTTATGACTTTAAAAAAGACTTTAAATGAGCATCAAAGTCTTAAACTCTCATTAATCTGATGTTTTATGATTATATGAACATAAAGTTTTTCTTAACGCAGATATAAATATATTCCATTAAACATGAATTAGAGTGATGTGGTCATCTCCTCTTAACTTACTCGCTTTATTTACATTATAAACATTCAATTTGAAATAAAAGATTTGTTTTCTTTTGGGATATTTAGTGCAGAAAAATCTAATCCTCCAATCATTTAAAGAAAAACTCTTATATCAACTTTCTAAACGTGAAGCGACATTTAACAGCTGAAAAATGAGGCCAAATCACCTTTAAAGTTAGTTTTTTTTTCTGTTTAAGGCTTATAAATGCAACATATAAAGAAGAAGAATACTAAAAGACATTTGTGAAAAATATCAGAATATTATATATGATATATTTCTGCAGCACCGTCTCCTAGTTCTGCTTCATTTTGATAGTTTAATAATCTTTCATTATATGAAAAATCCTTATTTTTGACACAAATAAAAATCCATCATTCTTTTCCACTTTATTTAAAATATAAAATTCCACTTACAGCTATGTTTATAGGTTAACATATGTTTTTTAAAACTACAAAATGAGTTCATCTCCTCATTATTTAAAGGAAAAGTTTAACATTTGTCATAGATCCTTGAAAAAAAAAAGGAAAAAAAGGTGAAATAAGAGCCGACCCGGTTCCATCCAGCAGAAATAAAACGTAAAAAGTCCTTTTTACGTTTATTAATTATGTTTATCTCACATGTTTCTTTTTTTCTGTGCTTAAAAAACAACAACACCTGATTAAAAAAAAAGAAAAATGGCGTATTGGTCCTTTAAGGTGTGTGTGGTGTATTGGTGTATGGGCGGTGGCGGCAGAGACTACAGAGATGCTAGTAATCCGTGAAGAAGCGCTTCTATCAGCGCCGATGGTGACGGAGAGGACTAATATTTTTCCTGTGCGTCGGCGAGGGGGGGGGGGGGGGACGCCGCCGAGCGCCGCTGAGGTCCTGGGCAGCCGGATGACAGGTCCGGTGATTAATGAGGACAGGGTGAGGAGCTACTCTTCAATTAGACGCCAGTTCTGCCCGGCTCACCATCTCGGCTGACAGCTAAGACAGAGAGAGAGAGAGAGGGAGAGGAGGCTACTCACTCTTCCTCTCTCGCTCTCTGTGTCTCCAGAACAAAACATTAACCTCGACTCCATGACTACCACCTCTGTGTTTAACATCAGGACACAATACAGAGCCTTCGGCGTCCAACAGTGACCGCGGTGTTAAAGCAACCCAGATGGCGCGAACACATCCTTCATCGCGGGCTCGTCACACAATCTCTGCTTTATTTCTCCACGTCAACCCCGTGACTAACTCTTAAACGGGACTAAGTCCGGCTCGCCTCGCCGTCACATGGACGCCTTGAAGACTTCCATGATGTTCGATCGGAGGAACTTCCATCGGAAACTTAAGATCTTAACTTCCTTTTTCCCATATTTTTTTTTCCTACGCAAATTGTTTCCTATGCAAAAATATTGTTTTCTACTAGATTACATTCAACGTCGGGGAAAACGCGTAAACTGGGCGATGTTCCCGATGCAAAAGGTTTGATATGATTGATGCTAGCTCCCGCCTCCCCTTCCCGACGAAAGATAAAGTTAGGCGTTTTGGGCCACCTTGAAATTTTTTTTATTAATATATATTATTTACATTAACGATATAAAGTCGTAATTCTATGTGGTAAAAAAAAGTCGTAATTTTCTGAGATGAAAGTCGTAATTTACGAGAAATTTTTTTCCGGCAATTTTAACGAGATTAAATTCGTGATTGTATGAGGGGGGAAAAAAGTCGTAATTTTATGAGATGAATGTCCGAATTCTATGAAGGAAGGGGTTGTTCTTTTATGAGGTGGAAGTCTCGATTTTATGAGGGGAGAATTCGTTATTTTTTTACGAGACGAATGATGTAATTTTATGAGGGTTTTTCATGAGATTAAAGTCGCATTTTTAAGAGGGAATCAAAGTCGTAATTTGATGAGATGAAAGTAGGAATTTGCGATAAAAAAAAAGTTGTAACTTCACGAGTAAAAAGTTGTAATCTTACGAAAATAGAGTCACAATCTTATAAGTAGCCAAAGATTACGACTTTATTTAATTAAAAATAATTTTTTTTTTCAAAATCTCAATTTATTTACTTATTTTGTCAACGTGGCTCTAATCGTATCCCGACTGAGATCAGAGGGGGAAAATAATGCTCACAAAAAGATAAATTCTGCGCCGCGAAACCAAACCTTAAAAGAAAGAATCCAAATATTCTTGAATTATAATCAATCGTCATGAAATTAGAAAGAAAAAAAATCCCTTAAAACTAGAAAGATTGCTCAAATGCGATAACGCATCCTTTATTAAAGTACAAGATAGTGAAATTATTTGTCCAATCACTGAGGAGTAGTGGGCGGAGCCTGTGAAGCACCCAGGGAGCATGTTTAGGGGTTCAGGGTCTCGCTCAAAGACCCTTCCACATGTAGACTGCTGGGTTCCAACCGGCTGACCTGCTGGTCTCCTGACTGGCAGGCGACCCCCCCCCCCCCCGCTGAGCTACAGCTGCCCACCCAGGTTTCACTAATTACAAGCAATGAAAACCGACTTAATTAAGATTGATTTACTTACATTTTTATAGTCCCTTGTTTGATCGGATATTAAGAAATCGATACTTTCATCCAAGATGAATTATCAGGAGGAAGAGGCTTCTTACGAGACAACGTTTTCTATTAACACAACAATATCAATATTAAGCTAGCTCAGTATTAACTCGGAACATAATTAAATGATTAATGTTTTTAGGGAACAATGTGACCCTTTTCTCGTTGTATCACGTTAAGTTGTTCTGTGAGTATTTCTTCCCGTACTTTCCTACTTATGGAATTTTACTTCCTCACTAGCATTTCGACCTAAGGTGTCCCCCAGGGCTCCATCTTTGGCCCCTTGCTGTTTACGATATTCATGCTAACCTTGGGTCATATTTTTAATGCGATAACTCAAAAACTGTTTCATGGATCACTTCTTCATTTTATTCCCAAATACAACTTAATGTGAGGAAGAACTGGAGTGATTTTGGAAAAAGTCGGTTGCACATTCCTGGCACTAAGGGGAGCTTTGACTCTTATACATTTCCGGGTCAAAATTTTAACTATTTGTCCGATTTGGTCCCGATTCGGTGCGTTCTAATCGATTAGAGGAGATTTATCTTTTATGAATCATATTTTACACTAAAATTACATACTTTACTCACAAGGGGGAGTTTTGTTTTTTTTTCTTCTTTTTTACGAAAAACTACCTTTTTCCTGATACAACATTCTAACCATTTCTACATAAGTGATCTTTTATCATTTATATTTTTATTTTATATATGACAAACAGTAAGGGGACAAGGATAGAGCCCTGGGGGACACCACGGGTCAGGGGGGCCTTCTTCTTACAACCAGAAAAGTCCAAAAGGGCTCAAATAATTTTCTAAAAAACACCTTTTACCAAAATTGAATTTGACTTTATCGTGAATAACGAAGTAGTAGAAACATTTTTTTTTTTCTGTTAAAAACAGGTAGGACCAAATTATAAAGATATTAGATGAATACATGAAATAAAATACACAAAGAAGTTATCGGTGGGTGGGATTGCTCGTACAACTCAGGGGATTTGGGGGCTTTTTGAGGACAGACCCTTGCTTTTTTTGAATTTATCCTTTAAAGTAACTTAATTTGTAAAATAAGCCTTTACTAGTCAAAAACAACAACAACAACAATTTGTCAACCGCTTTAATATATTTTCTGCTTTTTAATCAGTGAAAGTTATTTCTACTTTCCGCCCCCCTAAACTTGTCAAATACTTCTCTGAGTGATTATGGGATGGAATCTGAGCAGAAACCTAAACGTCGGTATAATTACTGCCCTTTGATAGATTTACTCATTCATTAGCGAAGCTGGCTGTCGGCTCAGCCCGCCGTTTTTTTTTTTTTTTTTTAGAAATAGTGCTTGTGATTTAATTCTCGGCGAGGACTGACCTTGGCAAAGCTGGCGTGGCCTCGCCGTGGAACGCTGCCCGGGAGCTGCCGCGGTCGCTGCGAAGTTCCAGCGGTGTGAGGGAGCTCTGTTAATAGACATACCGTCCCTAACCAGCAGAGGGGAAATGAACATTTCAATTACAGTATGGTGTACTGCTAATAGCTCTTGGACTGTCCAGCTGGATTCCATTTGCCGCCGCGCCGGGAGACTGGAGAAGATATCACGAGCGTTTGGAAGCGAGCGTGCCTTGGCGAGGAACGAGGGGCCGGCTCTGATGATCCTGATTAATGCCCAGATTGACAGCTCGGTTTCTTCTTCCACTCCGGGACGGCCCGCGGTCGTGATGCGCTCATTTAAAGCGCGGCGGTGCCGTACGTCTGTTTTATGTCTCCCCCCGGATGGCGATTCAGACTCAGAGGCCGCCATTAAGGTGATTACTCTCAATTCCCTGCACCGCACGCCAGGTTAGGCACTTTTTACACCCTCCACTCTATTAGTTGCTCCACATTTCTCGCAGTTTTCCTCAAGCCGCATTAAGGCGGACGGCGTCGTCCTGAAAAAATGAAGGTGATGGTTTGTTTACACTTGTCAAGAAAGATTGAAGATCTCAGTTTTAGGGCTGATGTGTTCAGGATTTATGTTCGCCTCGCGGAAAACCCGCGGAAAAACAAGACAGAGCGCTGTTATAAAACGTTATCGCGGAACTCTTATGTGAGTTAAAGCATTGAAGCTCATTTATGGTTTAATTTCATCAACGCTGTGGCGACTCATTGCGGTCGCTGTTAAATTAGGAATAAAGAGCTGATTGGAGGAATGCAGAATGATTATTTATGACAAGGTCAGAAGATATGTCCTTACAAGGTAAATATTTGAAATCAAAGAATTTAACGGGAGGAGAGGATAGTCCCAGGAAGAAAGTTAAGAGAGTGTGATTATGTCATCTGGGAGACATAGGTGGGTTTACATGGGACGCTTTTCTCCTATCCGGATTAAACGTTTCCGAATCGGAATGTCGGTCGCCTGTTTACGTGACTTGTGATCTTTTCCGACCCGGTGTTCACGTCAACGCATCAACGCATCTTATCGGAAACAGCTTTCTGACACGCGCGGATGATCCACACTCCAGTTCTTAAATTGGCGATAATGCTACGATGAACCGGGCGCTGACGAGCAACCAGAAGAAGAATACGACAAAGAGGGGATGAGCGGAAAATGGACTTTTCGTCCATCTAACCGTCCAACTGTGTACAATTTATGATTTTCTTTCTTTTAAAACACGCTTTGACCAAAATGTTGATCGAATCTTATCAAGATAGACTATTATCTCTAAAATACTAAATCTTATCATCACACGATCTTATAAATCGGATTTTATTTTTAGATTTTATTTTTTTTTTACTGTTTAAATACAAGCTTGATCAAAAACGATTTGTTATTTTATCGTAAATTCCGAACGTCTAACATATTAAATGAATAAAACGCCCGTAAAAGAAATAAAATATACCAAAAAGAACATATATTATTTTGTTGGCGAGGTCGTTAAAGGCGTTTAATTAACCCCTGGTGTTATCCTTTATACAAATATAATATACGAGTCTCTCCTGACCCTTATGAAGGAAAGCAGAGGAAGTTATTGTCTTCGCTCCAAGGACTGATTCCTGCTTCCTGTCCCAAAACTTTGAGCTGAACTCGGAGTAAGGTTGTTTAAACTTGCTGCTCCCTCTGCCTGGAATCAATCACAAAATGAGCTGGTCTCAATGAATGAATGATTTAAAAGCATCTTTAAGGGGCTTGAATGCAAGAACACATGTCTGTGGAGGTTCTGATTGATTCATACAAGTCGACCCCTGCTGCTGATGCTTTTACCAAATACAGATGGTTTTAATGTATTTATGACTTTATATTTTTTTTTTGTCTGCGCGCCTGTGATTCTTTTTTCTTCTTCTTCATCTTCTTCTGTATCTGCTGCTGCTCCTGGCCAGGACGCTCCTCCGAAGAGATGTTTAATCTCGCCGAGGCTTCGCCGGTGAAGTAAAGGTCGCATAAAGACAAATTCCGTCTCCTCGCGATGTTTAGAGCGTTGGAGGGAAACTCGTGTGACCCTCTGTTAGGAAAGTCAATCAGAGATGACATTTTCAGCGGGCGCCTGGATAATATTGTTTATTTGACGACAGGAGGAAGTGATGAAAGAAACTTTGTTGGTATGTTTTTCTTGTTATCATCCGCAGAGAGAAGGGAGGAGTATTTAACTCATTATGTTCATAATGTTACTACAATTGCTTAAAGCTCGGCGACTGTAAGCCGGCGCTGTTGCCCCAGACGGCGAGGGTATAACCATGAAAAGTCAGGGTCATGATGGAATTGTCATTGCCGCCGCAGCGCCATGGTGTTAAGGCGATAACTCAAAAACTATCCCGTGGACTATTTTCGAATTTTGTACCAACGTAGATCTTAGTGCGAGGAAGAACTGGATTGTTTTGGGGAAAGATCGGTTGCATATTTCCGCTACTAGGAGGGAATTTATCATTGGAAAAAACCCCGAAAATGTTCGGGTCAATGAACTCAATCAGACACTTACGAATCACCCTGAGGAACAAAGCAAGTTTCAAGGAGCTAACATTAGCAGAGCGGCTAAATCGGACTGGTAACGGCCGGTCAGACTTTATAAACATCGGTGATCGGAATCAACCAAAAAAATTACAATCGGGGCACATCTACGAACCTCGTTACATTTACACAAACATTTTATTCTGGAGTTGATGTTTTGGAACTTGGAAAAACGGTCTTAAGGTTCTGAGTGTCTTTGACAAACGCTGTGTTGTGATGGCTAGACGACTTGGCGGGTCTTGTTGGGTTTTCCCGAGGCAGTGACCAGTACCTACCAAGGTGGTCTAAGGAGGGCCATGTCGGATACTGGTGTCGGGGGATTGGCGCCCGTTTAAGGTTCAAGCAAAGTTCACGCGTCTTCGGGGTTCTGATGGAAAGTGGTCGGAACACGCAGTGACGTCACAGAGCTGTTGTGGGCGGGCGTTCATAATGTTATGGCTGGCAGATGTAACGTTACCACCTTTGATTAGATATGCCGCCGTGTCTGTCTTCAGCCGCCGAACGCTCAAGAGGCGTTCGGGAGCCGAGTGGCGGCTCAGCCCCGCCGTCACTCAGCGTAGCGCTTCACGGCTAACGGCGCCTCACAACTGTTTAAACACAGACATTATTCCACATGTCAACGCCTCGTAGAAGCCCCGCCCACACACAGACTTCCTGTACGCATGACTCACCCGCTGACATTCCACATTCACCCGGCGGTACATGTGAGCCGCCGTGAATGTGCATTAAAGCGGCGGCGGCGGCGGCAAAGTACACACATTCAAGTAGAAGTACAGGTACTTGTGTCATTTTGGTAAAAGTAGAAGTACCGCTTGAACTTGAAGTATTGATATAAGATTCATTTTACGAGATTATCAACTTCACGCTTGAGTTTCCTGCTTGTGTGTCTCATCTTTTTTGTCCTCATGAGTGTTTTCGTCTTGTTTTACTTAATAATCTATGTTATTATTAAGTATTTATTTTAAAATGTGGGTCGGAAAAGTAAAAAGTCAAGTCCTAGATTTCCAGGATGCTGGAAAACCAGGTGTCTCAAAGTGGGGGGTGCGGACCCCCGGGGATCCGTGAACCGTAGCCAGGTGGGCCGTGAAATGATTTAAGTGTAAAATTCAAACGCATCATTATAAATGCATTAGAGCAGAGGCGTAGGACTCAGCACTGAGAACACAGAGGGTCATTGAACACAACATGGAAACGTAATTGATCTACGTTCTCCCGTGAGTCCGTTACATCATCGTGTCATTTCCTGTTTCTGGGCCTCTCCGAGCATATATATATATATATATATATATATACGTATTATGTATATATGTCTGTATCATTTTCATTTTGCCGGTTAAAGTCATTATTATTTACTTTCTCTCTAGAAACTTCTTCATTAATCTCAATTATCTTCGTATTCGTGTCTGTTAGCTCCTTTAGCCTAGCGGTGAGCGATGACTTCTTCCTCCTCCTCCTCTGCTGCTCAGTCCTGCTCAGTGCCTCGGATGTTTAGTCACACCTCTGCCTCCGTACACGGACTAAATGCAGCTTATTATTTGATCCGCTTCAGACAAGGATTAGTTTATTGTTCTTGGCGCCGCACCAAAGAAACAGTTCAAACCCAAAACACATCGTCATGCTAACACTCAATTTAGCAACCCGGATTCTATGTGGCCTTCATAATAAGAGTCCAGAACGACGAAAGGCATCGATCATCTCATCGCGTGAAGGAGCTGACGTCTGTGTTGGTACAAGAAAAACACCGAACAAACTCACGACAAAACAAATACATGAAAAGTAAACAACGGAATAAAAAATGTCCTCATTAACGCGCAGCAGTAAACAAAGAGCGAAAGCATCAACACATCCACGAGTGATCGGACGGGAGATCGATCGTAGACGCCTCTTATCCAACGTCTGCCTTCATCACCACTGCTCGTCATCCTCCGAGGGCTTTTTATTCATCCGCTACTGGAAAAGTTCAAATATTGTCAAGTTGAGTGAAAAATGGATCTTTTTTTTTTTAAAGTTTACACTTTTAAACATACTTCAAAGTGAAATGTGTTTCTTTTTAGCTCTTTATTTCATAGCATATTAGCATGTATGTTTAATTTATTCGAGGGTCTTCGGAGATCGTTCTCCCCTGTGAGGGGTCCGTGGCTCCGAAAGGGTTTGAGAGGCCCTGATTTAAGTGTTCCGCTAATTTTGTTGAGCGAATCGTATTTATGCGTCTGACCCGTCCCTGAGGAGCAGCGGACCCTGGGGAGCAAGTACGGGATCAGGGTCTTGCTCAAAGCCGCAGGGGCGGATCTCGGGTCGAACAGCCCCCCCCCCCGCCAGTACCAAATGTTTCCTGAAGTCTCTCCCAGTGTCGTTTATCGTCGTTAGTTCCGGAAGTTTCCAGGCGATAATATTTCAACCATTAGTCTGATTTAGTCCAAATTTGGTCCTCATGAATCGACCCGAGGAGGTTTATCGGGTAAAAATCGTGAATTTTTGCATGAAATGTTTAAATTTTCCTCATTAGGGAAACATTTGTACAAAAAAACCACTATTTATTTATTATTTGTCTGAATGATTTAGTTCAAATTTGGTGTTTATGAATCGACACCAGGAGATCTGTCATGTAAAAATCATATTTTATTCTGGCATTAGTAGGAAATCTATTTCAGTAGATTGTGTTTTTACATTTTTAGTTCGTCTTTTACAAAAAACCCTTTCAGACACAACTTTTCAACCGTTGGTCTGATTAAGTCAAAATTTGGTCCAAAAAAGGTATATCGGATAAAAAAATCCTATTTCAATTGACTTTTCATATTTTACTCATTGGGGTTAGCTTTTATACGAAAAACAGAATTTTTCGGAAATAACCCCCAAAACCGGTTTACTCCAAAGTTTGTACGTAAGAAGCGTCTTGAGGAGCTTTATCTCGTATTCCATCGCATTTTACTCCAATAGTTCTCATTTTTAACTCACTAGGGGAAGCGTCTCTTCTTTTTTTGTTAACCAAAAATACCGTGGGCAAACTTTACATCGGTTTAAGTTTTCAACTTTTCTGACAAGCCTCATACGAGACGCTCGCGGCTCACGTTAGCGTCTCACGTTAGCGGCTCACGTTAGCGGTTCCGCGCCGGGTTATAAGTTCTCTGTATTTCATCTCAGGGCGCGTTTGCACTCACATACACATGTTTATATTAGAACGGGCCTTGTGGTTTGTTGAGTAAGGGTCACCCCCCCCCCCGACAACCTACGTGATTATTTCTAATTTCTTTATTTTTTTCTTTCAGAAAAGCCTTTTTTTGGGGGGGGATGTGGGTAGACCCCTCCCTCAGCTCCGGAGTCCCGCCCCCTGCTCAGAGTGAGGTACATGCCTTCTCTCTGATGGCGCTTGGGGCTAAAAAAAAAAAAAAGGGAAGAAAATGGGGAGGGGATGGAAGGGAGAGCCGGGGATAGGGCGCGGAGGGAAAGAGGGCTGATTATCCAAATACAGTCATTAAAGGGGAAATGTGTTTTTCAAGCTGTCAAGATGATTAATGGGTGAGAGCAAATCCTCACAAATGCTCTTGTTTAGTCTAACTGGCAGACACGATCCTGCCCATTGATTTATGGCAGGCCTGCTGTGTGACACCATAGTGAGGTTAGAGTGTGTGCGTGTGCGTGTGTACCTAAGGGTGTGTGTGTGTGTGTGTGGGTGTGTGTGCAAACGCATGCATGCACATGTGTGGCGGCGAGGAGGGAGGGAGGGAGGAGGGTTTTGCTCCACATGACCAGAGGAGCTGAGGAGGCAAACAGAGGGGAGCACTGAGTCGAGATCTCCTCATCAGCTCCCGCCCCTCCGCTCGGGCAAATCAGCGACACAAACCAGAGAAGGTTACCGGGGAGCCGTTTCTGCGTTTGGGCGCCGCCATTGAACATCGACGGCAGGAATCGAAGTTCCGTCCAGGATGACTCAAGCAGCTGTCCAGAAGTTCTCCAGCCCTCATCCGTCACTTCCCTCCATCCCTCCTCGCTGATGGGATCGAGGAAGAGGCAATAAGTCTCTCATCGCTCTTCGAAACGTGAGCTAGGCACGTTTTCAGTCAGTGAGAATGTAAAAATAAAAAAAAAATGGGATGATGTTTGCTTTTTCAGACAAAGTTGCCTTAAAAAAAAAAAAGAGGAAAAAGCTTTTGTTCCTAGAAAAAAGTCAGGAAAAAAAAATCCAGAATTTCCTTCAGATATGTTTGATTTCAACCAGGAGGGACAAAATGAACAAAGTTGTGATTTATCCAACATGAAGGGGACGTTATATATACTTTTATATGTAAATGTATAGTACGTATGAAAAGTCCCCCATCCCCTGCGTTGCACAAGCAACCCCCCCATGATGGAACTCCTCAGATTAAACGTTAATAATCTCAAACAGTCCATAGTGACTCAAACTAACTATTTCTATGGAGTCAGCAGTCTGTTCTAGGATCAGATCCCATAGTGACTCAATATTGAAGATAAACACAGTTAACTAGTTTTTAATAAAACATTTATTTGTGTCAATTCATAGGAGCTAAATTGGATTTATGTTTAGAAACTTATTTCCGTATTTAACTGTGTTTTTCTGGACGAAAACTCCCCCTAGTGAGTAAAATATGAACTATTAGAGTGAATTATGATATATAAAAGTTAGAGGTCATCAATTCGATTCATATGCAACAAATTTGGATTAAATTGGACCAACGGTTGATAAATTATGACTAGAAAACTTTGATTTTGGAGATAAAGCTGTGCAACTGACCTTTCTCAAAGTGAATCCAGTTCTTCCTCGCACTAAGGTCTATGAAACAGTTTTTGAGTTTGACACAAAGTCTCTCGGTTGATGTGGCCATCTCAAAATATCCTCGAATAGACATCCAGTTATCTGAAAACTCTACAGGGAGATTGTTATTGGCTCGAAGCAGCAGCATGGCGTATCCCCTGATGGAGTCCAGACACTGTTGGTGGTGACGGCGGCCGATGACTCCGCTGAGACGGAAGAAATAAGGCCAGAATGGCCAGCGATGCGGAGGTTTGTGAATCATATTTAAGAAACGTAGTTCTAAAGATGACAGGCTGTGAATGAAGCCGTGTCACTGCGCTGTGGTCTGAGCATCCGAGAGAGCTATGAATTATGGGATACTGAAGGGATGTTTTTCCTAACTGAAGTTTCACCAAGGCTTCATTCACTCTCGGGCTTTACTGCTGTGCCAGACGTCTTTATTTCATTTATCACATTTGGTCATTATCATGGTTTAAGTCCCGTTTTAGTCGACTTAATTTCTGGGAATTTATCTTATTTAAACTGAAGGATAATTTAAAAAAAATAAAACGTTGAGGTTTCTCCTCCTGGAACATCTGGTTGTTGTTAACGTTTCAGTTAATCTGGTCGAGCGTGAAAGCGTAGTCTTAATTCCCCGTGGCTGATGGATATCTGATGAGAAGCAGGTCCGGTGATCCAGGATGACGCTCCGGGTCTGATGATGTCTGGATGACGTTCTGATTTGCATATTTACTCTGAACCGCGCCCAGCGCCGAGCCAGCCGGCTGAGCATCTCACCCATTTAAAGATAGGTTGAGAGCGTTCTGGCCCCGAGACCTCTAATCACTCAGGTCTTCGGATAGAACTGCGAGCGCCAGCTATCCTGAGGGAAACCTTGGAGAGAACCAGCTATTAGATGGTTCCATTAGTTCTGCCCCTGTACCCGGGTCAGATAACTGCTGCGGGCCTCCACCGCAGTTTCCTCTGACTTCACCCTCACCACACGTAGTCCATGGTGTCCCGGCTCCCACTGAACACGTTCCTGCTCCACCTCTGCAGCAGAGTGGTGGAGATGGTCCAGAGCTTCACCCCACCCTGTGGGGCGTAGATGGAGGATATGGGTTAGGAACTAATATACAGCCTAATATTATATTATTCTTTACAACATTTGTGTTTGTTGATTCAGAGTTTATCTCCTCAAACAAGGAAGCCTTGTTTGTCAGTTTGATTGTCTGTATGTTTGTTTGTTTGTTTGTTTGTTTGTTTGTTTATGGGCAGGATTACATTTTAGTGACGTTAAGTGTTTCACAGCAATTCATATAAAATGAAATGAAATAATCCGTTCGGAGTAGTGATGTCAATATGTGGCTATTGGCTACCTTTGTTCCTTTGATGTTTCTTTGGCTATGAACTTGGGGCGGTTTCAAAATGGATCTTTGATTCCTTTGATGTCCCTGTAGGGGTGGAGCTGGAGGCTCACTTTCAAGAGTTCCTTTGATTTTCCACAGGGGGTGGGGTTGGGGCCTAACTTTCGAGAGTTCCTTTGATTACTTTGATGTTCCTTTAGGGCTGGAACCAATGAACCAATGAAAGGTTCATTTTTTCAAAGGAAGCAATGAACCTTTCAGAGGTTCATTGTTTCCTTTGATGTTTCTTTAGGGGTGGAGCTGGGGCCTAACTTTCGAGAGTTCCTTTGATTCCTTTGATGTTATTTTAGGGGTGGAGCTGGGGGCTCACTTTCAAGAGTTCCTTTGATTCATTTGATGTTCCTTGGGGTTTGGAGCCGGTGGCTCAGTGGACTGAACAGAGACGCTGAAGTGG
Organism: Lophius americanus; assembly: GCA_037951165.1. Taxonomy (NCBI): domain Eukaryota; kingdom Metazoa; phylum Chordata; class Actinopteri; order Lophiiformes; family Lophiidae; genus Lophius; species Lophius americanus. The sequence goes on from JBBDHG010000050.1 coordinate 2,571,391, forward strand.
AGGCGCTGGAGACGTGGTCTGAGCATCCGACCACGAAGTAGAAAAACCCTACACAGGAAGTAGAAAAACACTACTGGTTATGACTACGAGGTAATGCTGGCCCTGTTTCTACCTCTCACTGCTGTTTATAGAGTTGTAGCGGTTTGCTTGAATGCTTGTTGAGGCTCTTCGGGTGATGTCTCTGTGGGTTCAAGTCCTCAACCGCTGAGAGGCAGCCGTGTGAATATTTATCAAAGCGTTGCAAAACTATGACACTTTCAATCTTCGCTTTTATTGCTGTAAAAACACGTAAACGCCATTTATAAAGAGTTGCGCAACGTACAGACAGTGTTGTGAAAACGATCCTCGCCAACTAGGATCCAGAAGAAAGACTGAGAATACTTTAATATGTAGACCAGACCGGTTTATCCTTTCATCTTTACGTTGTTGTTGTTGCTGTTGTTGTTGTTGCGTCATCACGTGGCTGTAAGTTTTAAATCACAACAGCCATGAGTGACATCACTGGGATCACAGTCATTGTGTTTTTCTCAGTGTTTTTTACTGGAAAAAACATTTAATGGATCGTTTCCACATTCTTATAATTGCGTAGACCTTAGCGTGAGGAAGAACTGGATTGATTTTGGGTTAAGGTCAGTTTTATATTGCCCGTTTTGGGGCCATAATTTCCCAACTGTTGGTCTGATTTAGTCCAGATTTACGTTATATGAACCGCCTCGAGGAGCTCCATCTCGTATATATATATTATTTCACTAGACTAGTTCATATTTTACTCACTAGGGGGAGCTATTTGTGGAAAACGCAGTTTCTTGTCCGTAACTTCCCGACCATCAGTCCAATTGTGTTTTAATTTTTTAATTTAATATAGAAAATCTGTTTTGTTTTATTCCTGAGCTCGGAAAAACCAGTTAACTGTATTTATCTTCATCATCGAGTCACTATGGGATCTGATCCTAGAACAGACTGCTGACTCCATACAAATAGTTTGGTTGAGTCATTATGGACTGTTTGAGATTATTAAAACCCTTTAATGTCCTGCTCAAACTGAAAGTGTGAACGTGTTCATAATATGACTTGTGGCAGCATGTAAGTGCTAAAGAGGAAGGGGTCAAAGGTTGAGTCCTGGAGGACACCAAAAGGTCAAAGGGGGCCACCACAGAGGAGGCATTAAACATGACAGTTTTAGAAAGTTTGGGTATATTTAAACGTGAGGATTTACTAAAAATAAATATAAAACTTGATACAACAACAACAAAAAAAACTAATAAAGGTCAACTACTGCAGTTTTTCTGAAAATATTATTTACCCAAAAGGTGAAGCTAATCTAATCAACATTGACTGATTTCAATGAAAAAGAAAATTTCCTCCTGAAAATCATTTTTAAAACGTTTTAAAACGTTTTTTAAGGACTCGCATTTAATTGGCTGAGTTCCATCAGGGGGGATTGCTTGTACAACGCAGGGGATTCAGGGGCTTTTAGGGGACGTACCCTTGACAGCTTAGTCCTACTAGACGATAGTGAGACGAAGGTGAAGTCAACCCCTTCTCATCTCAGGGAAGAAAAAAAAACGTCTCGTCAAACAAAACCGCGACCCGAAATCTGGAATCATTTCCTCAAATGTCCAAAAACCTGACGACTGCAGGAAGGAAAAGCGGGGAGAAAGAAAACACGACAGCTGACGTGTTTTCTCAGCCTCGTTCACGACACCTACAGTTTTCGTTTCTGTGACATGTCGTAGACTTAAAGAGACAACCGAAAAAAAACATAACCGCTAATCCGTAGAAATGATTCACTCACCAGCGCCTGCTAGCCGACCTTCCCGAGCGCGAGTAACGGCTGAGAACGACAAATCTAATTGCTCCTGTTATCACAAAAACAAACTGTTGCCATATGTTCTGCCTTTGAAAAGTAATAAATGCTTTCTCGTAGAGGGAATATGCACTTAGCGAAGAAATGCAAGACCGTGTCGCAATATGTGGATTTATTCTCCTGACTTGCGCCTCAGATGTTTCCAAGGTTTCTAATGAATTCAGATGATTTATTGTGTTTTTCTAAGAGGCTGACGGTAATAAACTAAATCATTCCCACCAAATGCAGGATTCTGTATCAACACCGAGTCCAGCCCCAGAGCGTCGGACGGGAAAAAACATTAAATATTTAGCCTTCGCTGAAATCGCTGACTTCTAAGTCAGTGATAAATAGTGGAGAGATTTTTCTTATTTTCACTTTAAAATCAATGTTTGTGCTTTTAATCGGTGGAAAATCCTCAACAATCTTAAAAGCAGCCAGCAGAGAATCTGGAACAAACACGTCAAGAAAAAGGACAGAGCCCCCCCCTCACCTGTCCAACATAAGATATTTTGTCAGTAGGCGGGTTTACATGGACGGCTTTATTCGCAATAGATTCGGAAAAGGCGTCTTATCGGAAAGAAAATGCTGCATGTAAACTCCCCTTTCCGAATTCAATTTCATTCCTTTGAGAAAATTTTGGAAAGCCTTTCCGATAGCCAGGCGCTGGTGGGCTGAACAGAGACAATGAAGTGAAGAAGTGAGAAAGCTTGTTTTCTAGATTTAGAGGCTGACCAATAACTTCGACATTAATGGAGGAATCTTACTCCCTCACCCGGGTGGCCCAGTGGAGTCTGATCGGAGCTCATCTTGTGCTTGAGTAGCATTTATCCTCGCCTCCTTCTCCTCAACCTCATCCATCTTGAGGGCCTCTCTGCTGCCTCGTCTGGACCTTTGTGATACCCAGGAGATGTTTGGCTCTGTAGAGGAACCATCCAGCTAACCCTCTGGAGCTAACCTCAACGGGCAGACAGTATGTCCTCCACCCTTGTCGGCTGGAATGTTCACCAAGGTCAGCATATCTGGCTTTTGTTTCTCTCAGTGGTCTCCTCCACCCGTTCCTCCGAGGGAACTGCGAGCTCCAGCCGGACCACCTGTCTTGATGTTTCTGACAGCAGAACTATTATTTGTCCTGAGCGCGGTAGCTGTGATGGATTCAGGGAACCCGGAGATGTGTCCCCAGGTCGACCAACAGCTGCCAGTCTTGAGCCGTCGTGAGGAGTCCTGTCGGTACCGTCCGTTCTGAGCCGGGCTTTTTCTCCAGGCCCAATGATGAAAACTGATAAAACCGACTTTTAGCACATTTACAAATCGTGTGACTGTTTTGTAGTTTGTTTTCCTAAACATAAAAATAGATATAATTCTAAACTTTTTGAATGGTTACATACTTAAAGACATAAAATAACATTAAATTATATGAATTTCAGACTTTTAACCTTAGAAATCAACAGTATTTCACAAATATATACCCTAGTTTTTTTTTTGTACCTTCTGTCTGTCGAAATTATCGGATAATGTAACTAAATGTTTAAAGTCGGTTATTTATATTTGAATACCAGTTAAATCTTTAATTCATACAGAATAATACTTTTATAGTAATTACTTGCTTGTTACGTTTTAATTGTTCCTTTAATCCAAGACAAAATTTGTATTTTCACAGTATAATTCTGTGTTTTCCAAAGAAAACTTCAATTAACTGTAATTATATGTGATTAAGTATGTAAATATATTCCTGCGTATTTAAAGGAAACTTACTGTAATGTCTTGAACATGGTGACCGTATTTTTTAACGGTAACATTCTGGCAACCACAGCTGCTGGTATTTTACCGTAAATTTTATGTTTGTTTTTTTTACAGTGTGCGGAGTACAGACTCTGGTGGTGGCGGTGGCCGATGACTCTGCTGAGGCGAATGAAACGAGAGAATAATGGCCGGTGACATGGAGATGCTAACAAGACGATAGCCTTGAAAGCTTTCTTCATGAATTACATTTATTGGCATCTAAGAGGAACTCTTCTATATGTGACTTATAATATGCTTCTAAAACTCCATTAAATGTAAATGAAACTTGCTCTGATGGAAAGTCCCTGCGCGCCGTTCTGCAGAAGGCTAATACGTCACTTAAATGCAGTCGGGTCCAGTTCTCCAGGCTGGTCCAGATAGATGGCTAGCAGCTGTTGGCCCTGCAACCTCTTCCCTCAGCAAGACCATTAGGCCTGTCTGTCTGCAATTTCCTCATTCTTCCTCAATTCCCTCTGAAGTCCGTTTTGATCGCTTTCCCACAACCCCACAGCTCCGCGCTGTACGAACACTGCAGCGTGGTTTGGCCTGAGCAGACCCGGGCACATTCGCCGGACCAATTACCCCGTCCGCCCACACATGCGTGTTCGCTCACAACCTCTCGTAAATTTCACCACCAAGGGAAAGCAGGCGGAGACGACGTTAAAAAGGGAGATTTTTTTTTTTTTTTTACGCCAGCAGGGGAAGATTAAACGCTGCACGGAAGAAGAGAGGCCGGTTGTGCAACTTTGCGCCGGAGACCTTCTCTCCGATGAAGAGCGGGGCAACCTGAACTCTGCAGCAGAACCGCTGACGGATGAGGCCGGGACAGGAAGATGAAAGGGGGGGGCGGTTGATTTATGGGGGTCGTCTGAGCCTTTAAAGTGGAATCGTGTCTTCGGGTCGAGTTGGGCTTCGGCTACAGGCGAGAATGTTGCAACAGGCTGGATAGATTTATCACTTCAAGTTACTAAATAACCCCTTTTTTTTCTAATAAAAATGAATCAGATATTATGTGGAACTGGGAATTATCGTTTTGGGGTTTTTTTCGACTTTTACGTTGACTTTTAAATCGTTGTTTCAGTTTTCCACGTTTACTTTCCTGGCTCTGCAACTTCATTCCGTAAACGTAATTTTCCTGCCTTTCTTTTTATATGCTATTATTCATATTAAAAATACTATTAGATATTATGGGATAGTCGTTGACGCAAAAACTCAAAGTTATCTCAAGGATTATTTTCAAAAGGAATACCCATGTAGACCTTAGTGTGAGGAAGAACTGGATTGATTTTGTCATAAAAATAAGATGCATATTTCCGCCACCAGGGGGAGTCCGAATTTTCAAAGCCGTGACTAAGATACACAGATTCGCCACTTTTTAAATATATTTACAACATATATCCAAAATTGTACCTTTACTGATAAAACACAAAGTGTAAACAACATTGCTCTAACTTCTTTATATCACATATTTATATATTTCTTGGAAATATGAGGTCACATAAGGATTAGTGTTTTTCAAAACATGTTGGGTTTCTTTAAGTTAAGCTTGAATTACATCCCCTAAGTAAACTTGAAAATAGCTCCAGAACTATCAGGTTTATTTTAAAAAAACCTTGGTGTCTGTTGACAGACAGACATTATTAATAATAATAATAATACATTTCATTTATAACGCACTTTACATTTGGATCAAATCTCAAAGTGCTACAAAGTAAAAGCAGATAAAAGCATCAATAACAAATAAAAAAAGCCTTACCAAAAAGCAGCAATGTTAATTAAAGTTATAGGTTCTCCTAAAGAGGAAAGTTTTAAGTCCTTTTTTAAATGTGTCAGTCGTCTGTGGAGCCCTCAGATGGTCTGGGAGGGCATTCCACAGACGTGGGGCAGCAAAAAGAAAAAGAAAAAAATGCAATGATGTAGGAGAATAAATATTGTCCAGTATTAGATCAGTATGTGTGACTAGTCTGTGATTAAACACAGAAACAACAACAAAACAATGAGTGAATTTGTAGGGAAAGCTCTTTGATAATTTGATAGAAATACCACAAAGTTCATGTTTTTCCGCACGGATTTTATGGGTTAGCACCAGGAAAACTCTCCGTTTAGCACAGCTGGATAGCAAATGGACGTGAAATGTGCCAAAAAATGGGATTTTTGCAGCAAAATACCACCTATGTCCACTAGGGGCGAACAATGCACATTCGCTGTGACTGAAATCAGTGTTTATATTAAAATCCAGCATTCGGCACGGTAAAAAAAACTAGTAAAAACTGGGTAAAAGACCGAGAATGGGCCTGTGAGGAAGAACAAGTTAGAATTGTTAAATGTAATTTAGAACATGAGTTAAATATCCAGGATGCGGTTGTTGTCAGGAACTCTTCACATCACATGTCACCGCATTTTTTATAGGGTTAAAATTAAAGTTTTTGTTAAACCAGGCTGACAGAAAACAGACACTAAGATCTCCCTTTGGAATTAATTTGTAATGAACATTTGTCATCAATAGAGATTTTCAAAGGCTGTTACCATTGGGGTCTGTTTCTGGGGGTGACAAAGATGTGGCGTTCAGGCCCCGCGACTTCCTTTCATGTTTCCGGTTTCTTAAGATTTGGATACATCAGAGAGACGGTTATAAGACACAGACATCGTTTTCGGGTGGAGGGCTTTGCAAACGTTTATCCAATGCAAGAGCCCAGCGTAAGCAGAACACAAGTCACACAGATGTGTGGCAAAAAAAATATATTAAAGAACAATTGATGTCGGGGCGGCACAGCGGTGCCGTGGTGCCTCTTCCCCCGGCGTCTCCCTCCAGCTTCCTCCCACAGTCCAGACTCCAAACTGACTGACCTAACAAGGTTTGAACTGGTGCAAATAGCGGCGGCGGCCGCGGCTAGCGAAGTTTAAAAGTTGAGGTGGACAGGGATTATTAACGTGACCTGGAGTCGTCTGCGAAAAAAATCCCAATTTCAAAAAATTAAGCTAGCGCCCCCTAGTGAGCAAAAAACAACAACTATTAGAATGGAATATTATGCTAAGGATAAAATAACTTTTTTTATCGCTTTTCAGGGCTTCTAGCTAATATATTGTTAATATTGTATTCTGGTTGTTGATTGGTTGGGGAGGGCGTCGCCCCTTGGAGCATCACTTCCTGTATTTTTGCCAATAGCAGAACAAAGACAGTGGATGATGGTAAAGTCTGTCCATCCCTGCCCTCCGCTACTACTTCACACAGACGTCCTTTCACCTTGCTGGAGTAATAATCTGACTTTCATTTCATTTTTTTTTTTATAATTAATACTGACTTTACTGCGTCTTTTATCTTTAATCTCTTGATCTCCCTCTCAGGAGAGTTGATCTCTGATGAATCTCTACATTCCCTCATTGTCAGCTAGGATAATTATAGCGAGCTGCTGAATGGAATGATCTCAGATTTACAGTTCCTGACTCCGCCTTCTACGCACCTGTAGGACGCCGCCGCTCTCATGGAGGATTAAGTTCAAGATTGAGTTCAGGACCCAGCCTGAGCTGACCCCGAGTCTTTGTCGGCTCCATGTTCAAGTATGAAGCTGTGGGGAGGAGGAGGAGGAGGAGGAGGAGGAGGAGGAGGAGTGTGGGAGTGTGAATCCAACAAAATCTGAAATATGCAGCCCAGCTGTGTGCCTCCCTCTGAATGTATACACACACACACACACACACACACACACACACACCCACACACACACACACACACACACCCACACACACACACACACACACACACACACAAGCACACACACAGGCAAAAAGGCAGATATACACTCACGCTATCATACACACACTCACACACACGTACACACTCACTCACACACACACACACACACACACACACACACACACACACACAAGCACACACAGGCAAAAAGGCAGATATACACTCACGCTATCATACACACACTCACACACACGTACACACTCACTCACACACACACACACACACACACACACACCCACGCACACACACACACGCACGCGCACACAGGCAAAAAGGCAGATATACACTCACGCTATCATACGCACACACTCACACACACGTACACACACACGCACGCGCACACAGGCAAAAAGGCAGATATACACTCACGCTATCATACGCACACACTCACACACACGTACACACACACGCACACACACACATACACACTCACATACACACACTCTCACACACACATACACACTCTCACAAACACACACACGCACTCACAGACGCACAAATTCACACACATACACACTCTCACAAACACTCACTCACACACACTCACACTCACACACACACAAACCGTGGATATATACACTTAATGTATACACACTTAAATGGGTTGATAACAGCTGCAGACTCAGCACCAGCACTCATAGCTTCATGTGTGTGTGTGTGTGTGTGTGTGTGTGTGTGTGTGTGTGTGTGTGTGTGTGTGTGTGTGTGTGTGTGTGTGTGTGTGTGTGTGTGTGTGTGTGTGTGTGTGTGTGAGTGTGTGTGTTTTAAAAAATACATACGTGTATATGTTCATGTGTCACCACCCAATGATTAATGACCCACAGCTTCGCCTTTGCCGACTTCCTTCCTCTCCAGTCCTGTCACGCACATCATCACGCGTCGCCATAATGGACGCCGTCAGACGGCTGCGGCAGCTCCTGGATGCAAACAGACCATAACACCCTTCAAATGCAAATACACACCAGGCCCCGGCCGGTGTGTAAAGAGTTAAAACATTAGAGGGTCCATAATATGTGAATCAGGGAGGCGTGTCCTCTGCTGACCTGACGCCGAGGTCAGCATATATTTACTCCGACACTTTTTCTACGTTCCATTTTATGGATTAATTATAAGACTTTGTGTGTTCGTCAAACCTGAAGTGGAATTATTACATAAACAAAGTCAACGCAACTCTTAAATGTGCCAAGAATTAGATTTTGACATCAAAGAGGGATTTAAGCTCTGAAATACCATCTCTGTCCACCAGGGGGAGCGACGTGCAAATACCACAAGCTCCCACTGTTTATGAATGTTTAAATTAAAATCTAGCATTTTGAACGGTAAAAAAATGAAAACAAAATTATGGCTTTGTCAGGAAGAAAGAGTTTGTGGTACAGTATTATTTTTGTGTGGATTACAGATTTACATTTAAAGTTTCAGTATAAACTTTTTCACAATAGCAAGGAAAAAAAGATTGTGTTAAAAAAAATATAAATGGTATTTATTCAAGTTTAAAAAGAAATCACAGTCATTTAATGTTATTTTAATATGTTATATCCGTATAGTTGGAATTATGATGTAAAAAAAAAAAAACTAAAACAGCCCTTTCTTGTTTTTATTAAATGTTTGTACCCACAAACAAGAGACCAATGTGACTCGTTCCATTCAATAAATGTTCTTATACATCCTTTATTCATCAGGATTTTGTTTTAGCTTTTAAAACCTAGCAAAAACAGTAAACAAGAAAAGCACATTTGTTAAATTTATGTTGCTCGGTTAATTTACTTTCCACTTTCATAATCATGATCAGATTTTTGTTGAAATTGCACATTTAACTCATGTTATTTCCACAGAGGCCTATTATTATTATTATTATTATTATTATTATTATTATTATTATTATTATTCATCTTAATTAATGTTATAGAATTTTGGGTAACAGAACTCAGTCTGGATTAAATATATCAATTTTTTTTTTTGTTATTATTATTGTTTTGAGAGTATCTAGTTGTTAAGTTAATGTTTTTGTTTTTTATATATAAATAAACAACCTTTTTTTAATTTTTATAGTATATTCAGAGTTTCTAAGATATTAACAAATGAATTAATGTCTCACAGAGAAAAAAAAAGAAAGAATAACAAAAATCTATTTTTCATAGTTTTTCTTTTTTTCTCTGGTTGATGACATTAAACTTACAGTTACATATATATATATATATAAAAGATAATATACAGATATTTTCCAATATATCATGCAGAATTTATTTTTTACAGTTTAAAGAATAGCCCTTTGTTTAAACCTTTAAGAAAAGGCGTGATGTCATCAGGCGGATAAGTGAGTCACTGTTGCTGATGCATTCTGGGCATCTCTTTCTGCTGACACTCTTGATAACAGTGAGTTATATTTTTTAGGCGGGGGGGGGGGGGCTTTCCAACCATTTTCTAACAGCTTGTCTCACTCTCCCAAAGTCGACTATTAAATGACATGATATTGGAGTCATGGTGATGACATGAAGTCAGCGAGTCGCGGTTCCCCGATCCAGAAACGATCGACGTTTTATCTTGTTTTTTGTGATTCCTACATGGAAAAATGACAACTTGTGGTTTTACAAGTGGTTTTGTTGATTTTTTCTTGGCCGGGATCAAACGAGTACTTGGCCGTGTGAACCGGGTATTGATCTCCTCATCGTTCTCTCACTGGGCGAGCGAGACGTAAAATCCTTTTTCCAAAAAAATGTTGAATATCTCTCGAAAAGCTCAACAAGAAACGGCTCCCTGGGTTCATGATTTGAAACTTGGGCCTTCGACAGGGGGGTTATATCCCCGAAAACCCCCCTACTCCCCTGCATTGTATGAGCAATCCCCACCCCCCCTGATTGAATTCCTCAAATCAAATCTGATTAACTGATAATGTCAAACGGTCCATAGAGACTAATATGGAACTACTTCTGTGAAATCAGCGGTCTGCTCTAGGATCAGATCCCCTGGTGACTCAATAATGAAGTGTTAATTCATAGGAGCTAAATTTACAGTGTGTTAGCTATGATCATAAAATATATTACACACAATATAGACCTCCTACTTTGGACCAAAACGGACCAACCGTTGGGAAGTTATCGCCAAAAAACTGTTATTAAGGAGGTAAAACTTCCCCTACTGATCTTTCCCAAAGTAAATCCAGTTGTTCCTCACATTAAGGTCTAAGTTGGAATAAGATTTGGCCAATATTAGAACAAAGACTAACATTGATCTAGTAGATCCCGCCTGTAGAGAACGATGGTGAAGTCTGTCCATCTCTGCCCTCCACTAGTACTTCACCCAGACGTCCTTTCACCTCGCTGCCCTGTAGGTGTGACTGTTGAAGTAATTCTCTGACTCTCATTTCATTTTTTTAATAATTAATAAATAATTAAAAGTCTGTGAAACTACTTCACGGACTACTACTACTACTCCGTGAAGTAGTTTCAGTTTTTTTACGCGTTAACACGAAGAACCTGCAAAAGGCGATGGAAATTCCGTACTAGGCCTCCACTGAGCTGGTTCCAGGGCTAGTGCGGAGCCAGAGCCTGAATATTTTGCTTTTCAAGAGCCTAAGCACCGGCTCCTGGCTCTCAAAACTGGTGTCAGACAAGCACCAAGTCTTTGCGGGTCTAGAGCCAAGAACCGATGACGTTATACGGTGATGTCATGGCGTGGCCCTGGCAAACAGCAAACAGGTTCTTAGGAGGCGCCTGAGCACCAGGTTTAAAAAAGGGGTAAGGTCGGGACTTTACTGGACGTTCCAGAATCTAAGCTGAGGTCTTCAGGTGACCAGGCTTTTGTGGTCAGGGTGACCAACGTTGGTAGACCCTCCTGAGGAGATGAGGCCCGCTACTAACTTCTGTTAAAACAAAACTTTCACAGACTTGCTTTTATCGTCACTTCCAGCGTTTTTTTTTTCCTTTTTCGGTTGTTTTATTGCTTTTAGTCGCCCTGTGGGACGCCGTCCCTCGCCGTTTAACTCCCTTGTCCTTCATTGATTTCATGTCATGAGTGCGATACTTTAATCCCCCTCCTTTATTCTTCATCTCTCTCTCCTCCATCCTTGTTTATTGCTTTCATCTGTTTTTAGTTTCACTTGATCTCAGCTTTGGGATGTCACGTCGCCTTTTCATTAAATCTTTAATGCTCAACTGTCGTCGTAAATCTTTTCCTATTTATAGTCCTTCTCTCATCTCCGTCTCCTTGTGTTTCGTTTTTTTTTATTTTTAAATCATCCGCTGTGCATCTCGTATCGTTTGTTCTCTCTCGTTTTTAACGTTTGTCTGACGTTTGTTTTGGCGTTACGGTTTTTTTGCGTTTTCTCGTGGCGTGCGTCCTTTTTTTGACTTTACTGTCTTTGTCTTTGTCGGTAATTATTCTGACTGAGAACTTTGGTTCTCTTTGTTCTCAGTCAGGTGTTCGGAGCTCAGAGGCAGAAGAGATCAAAGGCTAGGGTTTTGCAACATTTGGGTGTGTCTAACATTTGTGGGTGTGTCTAACACCTGTTCTGCATGATTGACAGATAATCTACACTTATTATTTTTAACAATCCTCCTGACCCGAGATCAAACGTGGCGGCCGATTACCAAACATATTTTAATTAAGCTTTTCTCATTTAAAACTTGTCTCGTACCTCCGTCTGTGAAAATATTCGCTCATCTTTAACGCGATCTTCAATCCCACTATGTACCACACTCGTTATGTAACATGGCGTCTTTGGCGTCTTTGGCGTCTGTTGTTTCAAAATCGGAAGGATTTTGATCCGTGTGTTTGAATAATACTCTTCATACTCTGCGGTGTGATTATTATGTCCCCGAAAAGTGGACATCGCCGCCGCATATCTTTCGTTTTAACGCGATAACCATGTGACTGATCATTTTCAAATTTGATACCCACATAGACCATAGTGTGAGGAAGAACTGGATTCATTTTGGGAAAGGACAAATGCATATTTCTACCAATATAGGGGGAGCTTTATCTCCAAAAGTTTTCAGTCCATATTTTGTGTATATGAATCGACTCGAGGAGATTTCACTTGAATATTTCATATTTTACCCACTAGGGGGATTTTACATTTTTGAAGATTACCCTCCTTATCGTCAGCCGATTTTGTCCAAATGACCTCACAGGAACCGCCTCCAGGATATCTCATTTGTATTTGTCATATTTTAATTGAATTGCTCATATTTCATTCCCTCAAGAAGATTTTTTTATGCGAAAAAACAAAGACAGTTTTTTTCAACCTTACTTCCCGACCGCATGTCCGATCATATCCAGATGGGCTGGTATGAATCGACACGAGGACATTTATCCATTTATATTATTTCCATATAATAGTTCATATTTTACTCATTAGGGGGAAATTTCTGAGAACACATGTTCACATCCGTTTCTTCGCACGTGTCGAAATCTAGCTCACAGGAAAGGAAATCTGTTCTGTTTTATTCCTGAGCTCAGGAAAAACTAGCGAACTGCATTTATCTTCATCTTCATCATCGAGTCGCCGTGGGATCTGATCCTAGAACAGACTGCCGACTCCCTAGAAATAGTTAGGTTGAGTAGATATAGACTGAGATTACTAATGAGTCACGTTTATCTGAGGTCTTCAACCAGGGTGGATCGCTTGTACAACGCAGCGGATTGGGGGGCTTTTCTGGGACCCATCCTCGATGTCGGGGGGCGACGGCGTAGGAATGGTTCAAATCCTAGATTTCCAACTAAAAGAGTTTTAGGCAGCTGAGATCCGGCCTGCTAGATCATCATGTGCAACAATGTGTGCTCGACATGGTTTCTGAGAAACCAATAATGGAGGACACACACACACACACACACACACACACACACACACACACACACACACACACACACACAACCCAACATCTCATCCATCAAAGAATCTCAGACTGCTCCAAAGCCATTATGTCAAACACACTTATGTATGGTTCCTGCATAAAAAGAAAAAAGGAAAGTGATCCAAAAGCCAAAGTGTGTGAGCACATGTGTCGGCGACTGTCTGCTGACACGCTGCAAGTGTGTGTGTGAGAGAGAGAGAGAGAGAGAGAGAGAGAGAGGGAGATGAAAGAGGGGGAGAGAGGAAGGGACTAAGAAATGGAGAGGGAATGAAAGATATAAAGAAATGAAGAAAAAAAAAAAGGGGGGAGAGCGAGATCCTGAGAGAGAGGAGGCAGAAAATGGAGCGGCGGCGAAGGTAGAGAGTGAGCGAGTGTTGCATGTGCGTCGGTTCCCAGCCCTGTCAGGGCCTGTCAGCCCGTGATTTATGGCGCTGAGACTGAGAGCAGTCTTCGCTGCCAGCTCAGTATTGTTACAACTGACAGCTAATGAGGCCGGACGGGCTTTCAAGCACAGCACTTAACAGAGGCCTCCATCTTCACGAGTCACGAGCTCTCCTCTTTCTCCTCTCCCCTCTCTCTCTCTCTCTCTCTCTCTCTCTCTCTCCCATTTGTTTCCTCTGCCAGGGTGGCAACGGCGTGGCGAGGCACCGCCATACAGAGAAATAAGGCAGGTCGACAGAGATGTATGGCCCTCCGCTTCCACTCTCTTCCTCCGTGCACGCCACTGAGTCAGAGGCCGGGCCGGTAGAAACGAGGGAGAGACACACTCAAGGAGGAGGAGGAGGAGGAGGAGGAGGAGATGGAACTTCGACACGATGCTCCTCAAACCCAGAATATTCCGGCACTGCTGTAATTATCTGCTCCTGCATGTCAGAGCCGAGGGGGTCCGCGTCTCCTCTGTGTCTCCTCCTCCGCGTCTCCTCCGCGTCTCCTCCGCGTCTCCTCCGCGTCTCCTCCGCGTCTCCTCCGCGTCTCCTCCGCGTCTCCTCCGCGTCTCCCTGTGATGATGTGAGGCTGATCTATGGCGAGGCACCTCGGCTGTGGCGTGTTCTACCTTCAGCTCCGCTAACCCGGACGGCTAGCAACCCCTCTCCATAATCAGTACCAGAGTCTCTGGCAGATCTGCCCTGCCTCTCCCCCACCCGCTCCTCCCCCTCCGTCTCCACCACCTCCTCCCTCGGCCCCTGGTTTCTTGTCAGTCGTGATTAATGGCACTAGGGCCCCGGCGCGGCTTATGCTGCCAGTTCCAGCGATGTTCCCTTGATACTTAATGAACTCTGACAAACTTCTTTTCCCTCGCTCTGTTGTTCCCTTTCTCTTTCTCTCCCCCCCATCACCCCACCCCCACCCCCCCTGGTTAAAATGCACGGCGCAGAGCTGCCATTGCAGCACCTAAGGGTTAGCTCAGCTCCTTTGTGAATTGCTCAAGAGGCCGGCGTCTCAAAATAAAACCCACAGCCATTTTCGGTGTCGGGACCCTTCGCCGTGAGTCACTTCCTGTGGTTTGTCGCTGATTGAAGATGAAATAAATGGACTTTTTGGGGTTTCTTTGGTGATTGCCCTTTAAAATTGGTAGATCGTGGCTTAATTTTCTTGAATAAATGTCAAAGCTGCTTGTGGACTCGAGCCAACGACCGACGGTATCCGACGCGAGTGAATGTAGGAAACAGCTGCAGCAGGATCGCAAGGAAAGTCGGTAAAAAAACAAACTGAAAGGTTGACAAGGCAGACAGGAGTGGAAGAAGGATGATGAAGCTGTTCTGGAGAGGAAAATGAAACGTCTCAGCTGGTCTGTGCCGCCATCTGCTGCTCGCTCCGTGAAGATGGAGGCGGTGTTTGGGTCTGGAGTCTGGAGGAGTTGAAGTAAAAGTTTTGGAATCTCCACCCAAGAGATGAGGTTTCTCCCAGAATTCATTTGGGTGTCAGTTAGCAGGATTATTATAATCATTATTTCACTTTTTCACTTTTTTCAGCATGGACTTCCCACATTTGTCCCATAATGTTGGGACTTTACGTTAGTTTCTCTTCTCAGTCCAGTAAAATGTAGACTAGTGAAACAGGGAGGTGAACAATGTCTTCTCTTAAATCCCAAATAGACAAATATTTGCCTGTGTGTTCCTGCGATGGTGGCCAACAGGCGACCCAAATGAAACCGTAATGAATGTAAAAGTATTATTTCCACCCAACCAAAGTCCTCAATGACACAGTCTGGATGTTTGGATTGTTAACGGTCACCCTTCAGTGACGAAGAGGAGGAATGCCTATGGTTGAGCAAGACTGGACATTGTGCTGGAAATATGTCAAGAAAGGAGAAACTGTGAAATTCCCCGGAATTTCCAGTTCTTCCTCACACTATAAGTTGGCCTCTTTTCACTTCTTGTGATGTTTTTATTAGTTACATTGTATCTTTCCGTTGAATTTATATATCTAAATCTGTAAATCTTTATTTTTTTATATATGTATGTAATATGTTTATACACACACACACACACACACACACGCACACATATATTTATATGAATTTATATTATTATATATATATATATATTTGAATTTATTTATTTAGTTATTTTCTACTAAACTATATATTTTTATTTTTATCAGATTTACAATATACTTTTATTTCTACAGGGAAACGTATTTTAACTATTTGTATGATAATAAAGTCTTTCCCTTCACTTTGACTTCAATTGAAAATTAAATCAGGGAGTATCTAAAAAAGAAATGACTGGGGAACTAGAACAGTAGCAGAATTAATATATATATATATATATATATATATATATATATATATATATATATATACATTATATGCATATTATATATGTATGTGTGTAATTTTTATGTCTGTTACATTAGTATATATTCATTCATTCATGTGAGTTTTATTGCCTCTGTTACTTCTCATTGTCTTCAGTTGCTGTAATCTATATTATCCGATAGATGGCGGTAATGCCCCCATACGGTGTTTGCTACTCATTACGAAACACCCGAAGAAGAAATTGGAACCGAAGAAGAAGAGGCGGAAGAAGAATTAAGCAGGTGTCTGAACTTCCTGCGTCTTTGCTGCCTCTCGGATGAATTTACAGGTCAGTGTTGCCGAATACCCGCAACATTATTTTTCTGTCTGGTTTAATATAGTTTCTTCTTTTGCCCCTCGTTAAAAGGAGGCGAAATGGTGCAAGTATTGTTCGGCTATTGTGCGACTAAGCGAAGGTTACGTTCGGCAACACTCAAGTGTAGCTACGGCTAAACATCGACATGAGTGAATGTACTCAAACAAAATCCCCTTAGAATATCTCGATATTGTAAGTTGACGTTGCACTAAGTGACGGATATTGTTATAATTTGAGTTGTTTATGAGTGAGTACACGCCATTCTATTATTTCTTTCCATTCGGCGTACATTGTTTACCTTAATTTGCGTTTATTTACATAAATGTGTTGGTTAAAACTCCGAATTGCAATCAAGCTAATTCAATGAAGGAGCTAAATCCACCACTGTCAACAAACGTCCTTACGTCAGATACAGTTTGGTATGTTTGCCAACCATACTAGAACATTTAATCATTGTTTCGTGCTAAGATACGGCTACCAGATTCAGATTCAGAGCCTCACCTGCGTTATGAGTGCTAACAGACAATACGCTTCTAAACTAGGCATTATCAAACAATTAACCCAATTATTGGGAGGTTTTAGACTAAATGGTGGTTGATAAGTTGTTTTTTTTTATTCCATAATAACTTGGGTGTATGCACAATATATGTATAACAGTTCTCTAAACATGCAGTACAACTGATCAGCCATAACATTATAATAACTAACAGGTGAAGTTATTTGTAATCTTGTTACCATAGTAACGGTCATCGGGCTGCAGATATCAAACATTTTGTCCTGATTTTAATTTGTTGGCGTTACACAATATCTGGCGTGTTGTTAGTGAATGATTAGTGTGGTCGAGATTAAAGGTTGACTTCTTTGTCATTCAAATCGCTCACCAGACATTAACACAGGAGAACAAAAGCATCCGTCTCCACAAAACAAATAAACAAAGGAGTAAAAGGCAATAACAATAATAAAAGTGAAGGCAGTCGGTACAGAAGGTGTTTGGAATACCGCACACTGTTATTAATGTTTTTAAAATATAGTATAATGATAAATGGAACACGTTGAGAATGTTGCACAAAATGGATTATTATGGTATACATAGCATATATATGGATTAGTCAGTGTAACATAAATACACTCGTAACCATAATTTAAATTCATTGGTTTTCTGATAATCAATTTCAATTTGGTGCTCGTAGATCTTTTTTAATTTACTTTTTTCACAGAGGTGTACATAATTATCCCTGACCAAAAGTAAAAATATCAAATGATTCTCCATTTCAGTCTTGCATAAAGTCTGAAATGGAGGAAGAAATGTCTCAAATTCTTTATCAACTATAATCTAAAACTAGGCCTTTTCTACACTTGCATTACTACATTTAAAAACATGCGTTTTTTTTCTCTATGTTTGACGCTATTGAAAAACTCCTTACAAGGAGAACCTGTTTTAGAGACTCTGATTGATTTTGATGCGGTGTGGATAGGATAACAGGGTACATCCAAACTGAGCTTTGGCCTGGTCTCTTATTTATAAACATAATTTCACATTGGACCAAAAGAGGTGTGTGTTACAAAAATAAATCTTTTATTTATTTTCTGTTGAAAGTTGGTTCAGGGATGGAATTGTAAATATGTCAGCTTTTCAAAAAGGAGAGAGAGAGGGAGAGAGAGACGCTGTTTTAGAGTGTAAAAAGAAAAACACACAAGGAAAAAACAAGGAACTCTTCAATCCCAAAAACATTTGGCACAACAAACTTAATCACAAACTTTGAATGTAATCCACTGTAGAACATAGCAAGTTATGCTAATGTTAGCAGAGTGGCTAAAGCTAGCAGGAGCTCATAGCCGGC
Source organism: Lophius americanus (assembly GCA_037951165.1). NCBI lineage: Eukaryota > Metazoa > Chordata > Actinopteri > Lophiiformes > Lophiidae > Lophius > Lophius americanus. The sequence goes on from JBBDHG010000050.1 coordinate 2,589,579, forward strand.
CACGAGCCCTGAAGTTCTTCAACAAAGCCAAATATATAACTTTATGGACCGAACGAGGCGTACAAAGTTTTATTTACACTTTGAAATGTCATGTTAAAGAACGGAGGGTACATTCATTTCCACAGGTGAGAACACAAACACATGACGCATGACGCATGACTTTTACTCTAACCCTTCAAAATAAGAGCACTTAAAATACATCCCTCATTATGATTTTTAAGCTTTAATGCTAAAGAAATCTGAATTGGCCGGTCACTTTTTAAAAATCGGTGACCGGCCAAGAAAATAACAATCTGTGCATCTCTAGTAAAAAGATGACGCGTCCTCCTTCATGTTCTTGTTATGTGTCCACGCCATGAGCACACTGGACATTATTGTACCGTACTACAAAATAAAGTACAGCAGGATAATATCAAAAAAACGCCGTTCTTGCCCTTCAAATTCTTAACCTCTTCTCATAGGTGGGAAAAAAATAAAAAAGGTTTCCTTCACCTTTTCGACCCTTGGGATGTTTTTGAGATTGACAGTCAGCTTGTTTCCAGTAGTGCTGAGTGGAATAGAAATCATATAGCTATTATTTCCTGACAGATACTGTGATTGTCATACGAGCAGTGTTGTAGTATACAGAAGCTTTACTCAATTAAAAGTACTAATATCTCACTGTCCAAATACTCTTACGAGTTAAAAATCCTGTATCTTGAAGCCTTACTTCAGTAAAAGCATCAAAGTATCATCGTCTTTGGATTACAGTTACTACGACCCATAAAGAAACACCTCTGATTCTAGCAAACGTCTAAAATCAACACATTCAGAGGTGCAAAAGTCACTAGTAACTACCGCTGTCAGTCAAACGTAGTGGAGTAGAAAGTCAAATATTACCTACAGACCTGTAGAGTGGGAGTATAGAGAAGGGTAGATTACAAATACTCAAGTAAAACACAACCTTTGTACTCATTTAGATTTATTTATTATGTTTGGCTGTCTGTACTAAACTGTAACGGTTTGACACATTTATTTTAAAAACGATAACACCCTCCCAAGAAGATGGAAAGATTCACATTTTAAATGTTGCATTTGGCCTAATTGCGATGCTGATAGTATTTGATTAATCAGCTCTTCTGTCATTCCTGGCAGACGAGGACGGATGGTTTTGGAAAGAGAGAAATCCACAAACACGATGTAATCCTATTTTTTCTGAATATGACACAGGCCTAATATTACGCCAGGGCCCTTAAATAATCTATTCTGATAGTTAAGTCCTGTGTTTATTATATATATATGTATTATTCTAGAGAAGGGGTCCCCATTTGAAGACATTGATGACCCGGGATTTTTTTTTAGTTTGTTTGTAAATAAATGTTGAGGATAATTATAACGGATTGTGGATGATTGTGGCCTCAGACCTCAGAGTCTCACCTCAGCATATTGAGAGAGTTGACTTACTGGACCTCCTGCTAGTTTATTCGAATTCCGCTTTTAAGAGGGTCCCTGTTTCTACATTCCACACACCCCCCACCCCTCTTTACTGCCCCCTGGGCATGTGCATATCCTGTTAAAGATCCGTTGAGTCTGTTATGATTTCAGTTCATCATTTCTTCATTCATTTTCAGTAAATATAATAATAATAATTACATGTTCAGCATCAAGACAGCAAGTTTCTGTTTCTACGAAACAGTGATAGAACAACACAATGATTTCCAAATATAAGAAACATTTATTCAAGAGTTTCTTGCATAGAAAGAGAGAATATTGCAAGGTCAGCAGAATCCTTTTTCTTTTTTTTGTAAATCTGCTTCCAGATTAAAGTAGCTGGAATAACATTGGAGTGGCTGCAGAACAGCTGGTTAATTTTCTGTATGATGCGAGGCCGCAACCTTTTCTCTTTCCTTTTCTTTTTTTTTTTTTTGCACTTTAGCCTAAATCCTCTTAAAGCGTGGCAAGGTCAGCTGAAGCCTGGCTAAGCCTGAGCCGAGAGGAGATAAACCAGTGAGCCGGAAGCCACTGCGTACCTGGAGAAGTACAGGAGCTGCTCCTGCAGCCGCGTTTGAGCGAAATTAAGGCGGCACCAGAGGAGAAACTCTCTTCCCGTCTGCGTCTTCTCACATGCTTTTGTCTCCATCTGTCTGCCTGCCAGGATGGCACAATGGGGGGCCATATTCTCGATAATTGCTGCTCTGGGAGGAGCGGCGCTCCTGGCCTCGGTGCACAAGATCGATGAGGGACACACGGGGGTTTACTACAGGTGAGACTGCAGCTCGCTTTGTTGTTTTCTTTTTTAACCTGCGCCCGAACGTTTTGTGTTTAACTGCTCGGTTGTAAAACGGACAATAAAGAGGAGAGGGAGAGGGAGAGAGGAGGGAGAGCATCTGCGTGAAAGCTTTTTGCCTTAAGCAACTAAATACAGTGAGCGCTGCGAATGCCTGAGCACTATGAATCCAGAAAAGCTGTGTTTGGTGCCTCTGGAGCCTCTCAGGCTCACAGATGAAGATTAATTATCGTTAAGAGTATTTGCCTCCGGGAACCATCTTAATGTTTAACCGCAGTAAGTTATTGTAATGTTTGTGTGTGTGCGTGTGTTTGCATAATGGGAGGAGTTAAGGGGAAAGAAAGAACCACAGGAGGCGAATATTGAGCGGAAAACATCTATGCTCCTCTTTTCCTTGTAACTCCATCTTTGTTAAATGGAATCATTGTGCGTTTAAAGCCGAATCTTAAGACAGAATGATTCATCGTGTGTGTGTGTGTGTGTGTGTGTGTGTGTGTGTGTGTGTGATGCAGAGGAGGGGCTCTCCTGACCACCACAAGCAGCCCTGGCTTCCATCTGATGCTTCCTTTCATCACCACCTACAAACCTGTTCAGGTGAGTCCAGTGGAATCCCTTCTTCCTGTTCCCTTAAAGTCCCAACAGATGAATCATTTGGACACCAAACTCAGATTTGATTTATTCCGGTCGCGTTTAAACCAGCGGGAACAGGGACCCTCTTAAAAGTAGAATTCTAAATAAACTTAGAAGGATCCAATATAATAGCTATATAATATAATAATAAGTCAACTCTGTCCATCTGCTGAGGTCAGACTCCGAGGTCGGTTATCAAACCCACTCAGATCGGCACTTCTGCGACCGAAGACTTCTCGTCCCAGGATTGATCGGGCCGGAGAGCTGAGTCAATCAAGTTTTCATTTATTGGGTGAACCGTGTAATATATAATAAATACTTGAGTCCTTTTATTTAATTATTTTAACACAACATTAATCTTAGAAGCTCTGAGAATCTCTTGAGATTTTGGTTCCAGAACCGCTGATCTTATTCGGTTTAACCAGCTGTACGATCGAAAGCCATCATCAACGGAGCTCGGATACCGCGATTCGCCACGGCAACCCTTGAGACGCCATTTGAGGGGGAAGTTATTATGTGGTCCTAAGTTATTTAGTTCGGCGCAGGGGATTGGGGGCTTTAAAGTCAAATGAAATATGAGGAATGAGTTGTAGAACTGCAATATAAAGAGCGTCCACTGGAGGCAGTGTCCTGATGTCACGCAGCACTCGCCACGTCCACAGGTTTCTTCATCGCAAACTCATCACTGTGTTCCATCAGCTGCATTGACCTCCGTCTGTTTCACATCAAAAGGTCACGATACGTTCATTACTTCAAAGAACGCAGCATTTGTGTACATCCGCCGATTCATTTACTCCAATCAATTCTCCATTCATCAATTTATTGGGATTGTAAAAAAGTTTGAATATTCCGAGAGATGTTTGTCAAACCAAGATTCCAGATGTTAGTTATTAAAACAACTTGAAAGGTATTGAAGTAACCCAAAGGAAAATAAATGTTGATCATCTCCACCCCTGCTGTGAAGTAAAAAAAAGAAGAAGGTATTTTCACAATATTGTGAAAAAGTATCGGCGCATCCGTTCTTTTTATCTCATATATTGTGTTGGATCTTTAAAAAAAAAATTGGACACAAAACAAAGGCGACCCGAGTGAAGATGAAAAAAAAGTAACCAATCACAGCATTCCACCAAAAGGACAGGCATGTGGTCAAACATGGAGCTGGACACCTGATCTTCATGGGGATGTTTTGCTCCTGCAGAACCAGGATGACCTGCCATAACTCAGCAGGAGAATGTCGGGTCATCAGTCTCTTTGTTGAAGCTCAAGGTCTGCAAAGGTCATGAGTTGTTTTTCATTTTGTCTAGACATTCGGTCGACCGAGGCTTTCAGCTCACCAGCTTCCTCTGAAGGTTTCACAAGTTGGGTCTTCTTGTTTCCTTTTGATGACGACGTGACGCTCTGTTGCCTTTCCTCGTGCTAAACAATAAGCATCGCCCGCCGTCTGCCGCAACAAAAAAATAAGTTATCTTCCAACCAAGGATCCATCGTCTTCTTCCTTGTTGGATTTTTGGAGTCAAAGGTGTTTCTTCATCATCATCGTTCTGCCACTTCAACCTAAAACCATGAGAATCCCTCTCTGAAGAGAGTTCCCACTCCCTCTGTGGATGTAGAGGGTCTTTCCTAAGCTAACGTTAAACTGTTTGTAGTCTCAGCTGATTGTAAACTAGCAAAAACACAGTTATGAATATTCTATTCCAATATTCTGAAGTTTAACACACGACACTTTTGGAGGGGAAAAAAAAGATGCAAATAAAATAATTGTAGGTAAGTTTGGTATTTTGGGGCTTTTTGGCGGGTAAATATTTGATCAGCACAAATACATCTATCTTGTATATGTATTATTTCCCTCTAATAGTTCATATTTTACTCACTAGGGGGAGCTCTTTGTGGAAAACAGTTTCTTGTCCGTAACTTCCCAACCATCAGTCCAATTGTGTCCAAATTTATCTCCTATGAATCGACACGGGGAAATCTGTCTTGTGTCATTCCTGAGCTCAGAAAAACTACTTAACTGTATTTATCCTAAGTATTGAGTCACTAAGGGATCAGATCCTAGAGCAGACTGCTGACTTCATAGAAATAGTTCGGTAGAGTCAAAATGGACTGTTTGAGATTATAAAGAGTCACACTCAATGTGAGGAGTTCAATCAGGGGGATTGCTTGTGCAACGCAGGGTATTGGGGTCTTTTCGGGGATATACCCTTGCCGTCGGGGTCGACATCATAGCACCAGTTAAATGTGAGTTGTAGAAGTGTATTCTAAGGAGCGTCCACTGGAGGCAGTCACCCTCTCAGCTGCAGTCGTGACCATAAATGGTAAAAACGCCACATCAACGCATGGATTATGTAAAGAACACTCGCCACGTCCACAGGATTCTTCATCGCGAACTCATCACTGTGTTACATCAGCCGATCGACCTCAATCTGTTTAACATCAAACGGTCATGATACGTTCATTTTTCATAGAACGCAGCATTTGTGTCCACCTGCGAGTTCATCTTCAAATTCATTTCCTTTCATCAATTTTCCTTTCATCAATTTATTGGAATAGTAAAAAAAAACAATTAATATTCTAGAGATATTTGTCAAACCGAGATTCCAGATGTTGGTTATTAAAACCATTGAAAGGTAACCAAATGGAAAAGCAATGTATCCTAACGTTTGTGAAGCTTTATCATTGGTTGATCATCTCCACCCCTGCTGTAAAAAAAACCAAAAAAAAGGTATTTTCAAAATACGCTGAAGAAGTATCCGAGTATCTATTGTTTTTATCTCCTAATATGTTGTCGGATCTTAAAACAAAATTTAGCGACCTGAGTAAACACCGAAGACAAATTTAAAATGACACTTTTATTTACTGAGCCAAAATGTTCTCTAAACCCGACCTAAGGAAGTTGACTACTAGTTTCACCAGTAGAACACTATGCCCAAAGAGATTGGACATGGTTGGGCCAGATTCTTCTATTAAAATCTGAGTTTTTGCCAGCCTCTAAATCCACCGACAACTCCAACAGACTCTCTGAGTATCTCTCAGATACTCTTTAGCTGCTTGTCTCCTGAGCCTTTCACTTCACTGTCTCTGCTCATCCCACTGAGCCCCCGGCTCCAACCCCATAGCAACATCAAAGGATTTAAAGGAACGATTGAAACTCACCCCCCAGCTCCACTGTCAAAGGGACATCAAAGGAATCAGAGGAACAACAGGCAAAACTAACCAGAACGGCGTCCAGTATTTTCTCACAGCGCTGTCCGTGTATATATATTTATTCCAGATTGATTACCGGTTCTGACTGGCAGCTGAGATCCGGATGTCTTTTGTCTGAACAGTGTCGAAAGATAAGAATACATACGAAGCCTTCAATAAAAAAAACAAAGGAGACACCAGAAAGCAGATTTACACAAAATCAGGATGTTTAAGAGAAACTCATCCACCAGCTCTCCTCAAAGTTGCCGAGCCAAAACCTGTAAGTCTGAACCAGAACCCTGCAAAAGGCTCAAACTCTCAAGCCTGAACCTGTGGACCCACATCGGATGCTGCGCGATGATTCCGTTAATAAGAGCCGATGTTGACACAACGTCTCCTGGAGATGTTGATTCAGCTCAGTGTGGGCTCCGGTTACTTTCTGGGACGCTGACCAGGAATGTGTAACAATGTTTATTCTGTATGTCCAGCTTTCAGCGCGCCGCTCTCGTGTGATTTGGTACCGTTCTGATGGATTTACTCCCAGCGCTGAGTCGGGTGTTTTCATAGTGATGTCAATAGATGCCGGTAGGTCTGCGATATCTTTTCAGAAATTAATCCAACGTGAATCTTTGCTTTTGGCTCGCAGACGACGCTGCAGACGGATGAGGTGAAGAACGTACCATGCGGCACAAGGTAGGCCTGCTGTTTTGTGTAAGACGGATCGGATCCGTCTGCTGACTCATCATAGTCCACATCTTTTCCACACGGTACATTTTAAAGAGCACAAACCGGCGGGTACCATTTTGATCAGCGCCCGCTCCTCACACCACCTTGTTTCCCCTCGCCCGGGAATATGAAGAAGGATTCTTGGTTAGCGAGATCTGTTCAGGGAGGAGACTTTGATTTCAGTCAAGGGCCGGTTTCCACGGTAACCTCTTATCCCTCTGACATGAAAGCAAGTTTAGCAAAGTAAATGTTCCAGAATCAGCAAACTTAAAACAATATGATGTAGTTCCTTTCTAAATCATGAATTACGTCTCAGAAAAGTCGGGGATATTATGGGATGGTTAATGGCCACAGGTCCTCGGAGGTAACGCGTTAACTACTAATGGTGGCTACACACTAGAAGATTTTCAGAACCGATCATAAATACGTGGGAGACGACAGGCATGAGGGTCTCGACCGATTTATGACATCATCATGTTCAGATTGATCAGATTGAGTCAGATTGTTTGTCTGGACTCAAATAGTTTTAACCTTTTTTTTACATTTCTAGACGCAAAATTGTCGAAGCACACAACGGCTAACTCAAACCTGCAACTCTTGCTATTTGAAACAATCCACAGAACCGGCACCGCCCACAGCGAAATGTTCCGGATGGGATTTTCCGTCACAGGCGTATATTCACAATGCATGCTGGGTAGCACACGGGATTATTTGCATGCCACGTGGATCTGCCAACCCGTTCACCCTCAAACCGTGTTAAGCCGCAGAATTCCGGTCGACCCGTCACCCGGCCCACCGGGAAGTCAGACAGGATGCCGTCCTGACCAGAAACATGGGCCCGTTTGTGAAAATGAGATTTCATAACTGGAAATCCTGTGTCATCAAACACCGGACCGGTCTTCTCATACAACACGTTTCATTTGAGAGAGGGGGGAGAAAAAACAGCCCACTAAAACAGCAGAGTTTAATAAAACCTGCCGCTCTTCATCATTCTAAACCCAAACCAGAGCTTACCAGAAATCCAAAGCCACAAGCAGAACCACAACCCACACATATAAATCTTCTCAAATACATATTAATTTACATGGACATAATTCTTCTGCCCCAAATGTTCTCCCTGCTATTGACATAGTGTATGTTGTGAACAATCGTTTTTTTCATTTCTGCGTCCGTGTTGGGAGAATCTGGGTCGACTTATCAAGATGAAAGTCGACCCAGTCCAGTTCTGAGGTCTCTACTTCTTGTCTCTCAGGGAATGATTTTAGAATCCTGCTGCTTGTCTACAAACCACTAAATGGTTATGGACTAAAATCCATCTCTGATCTTATGCCGTGTTCTGATCCATCCAGACCTCTCAGGTCATCTGGATCAGGTCCTGTTCCGTGTCCCCAGAGTCAGAACCAAACATGGAGAAGCAGCGTTCAGTTTTAATGCACCAAATATTTGCATGGAGCTCCCAGATAAAGTTCAGGACCGCTCCGACTCTTCAGCTCTTTCCAATCAAAGATTAAAACCTTCTTCTTTTCTCCCGCCTTTTGTTGAAATCTTTAAAACTATTTCTCATTTCCGTGTCTCCAATTCGACACCGTTTAGCAGAACTCTGAATTATGCCTGAGATCGAAAGTTTACACTTCGAAAGTGGATTTTCTTCTAATCTAGCTTTGATTTAAAAATATACATATTGTTTTTAAATCTTTCTCAAAGATGTTTTTCTAACCGTGTCTCGATCTGCTTTTCCACTTTGCCAAAATGACTTTTGGTTGTTTGTGTTAGTTCCCTGGGCCTGAAATGTGCTGTCAAAACAAAGTTGCCTGGGCTTGATAACCATCTTGGTGTTTGGCAGCGGTATGTTTGTCAGGTTTGCTGGAGCCCGATAACAGACAGCTGTCCCGGCTCGGCAGAACCCGCTTCCTAAAACGGACCTCTGGTGTTTCAACTGTGACTCTTTTTCTCTGTTTCAGCGGAGGAGTGATGATTTACTTCGACCGCATAGAAGTGGTGAACTACCTCATTCCATTAGCGGGTAAACTCCGGCTTAATCCTCTCGGCTCCCTATTGGGGGTCCGGATAACTCTGCTCTGACACATTATTGGATGTTATTTTACACGCGGACGAGTCTGAGGAATGAAACGTGTGTTTGTGTTTCTGTGTGTGCAGTGTACGACATCGTGAGGAACTTCACGGCCGACTACGACAAAGCTCTGATATTCAACAAGGTTCACCACGAGCTCAACCAGTTCTGCAGTGTGCACTCGCTGCAGGAGGTCTACATCGGTTTGTTCGGTGAGTGCGGTGGGCCGCAGACTCCCAACGCGAAGCTTCTCTTCCTCGCCGCCTGCATAAACCGCGTTCAGTCAGCCTGCTACCCATCACGCGCTACCGCCGCTGCTCTCAGGGATGTAGGGATGGATGGTTTTCACTCACTGCGCTCACACACAACCCACCCTTGTGTAATATTTAAAAACAACTATCCTCTCCTTGTCCCCCCATCACAGCCCTGAGACTGTAAACAACCACAGGGTGGGTTCACGGGCATCAAAAGATGACAGATGGATGAAGTGATGGATGGATGGAGTGAGGAATGGATGGATGGAGGGAGGGAGGGATGGATGGATGGAGTGAGGGATGGATGGATGGAGGGAGGGAGGGAGGGATGGATGGATGGAGTGAGGGATGGATGGATGGAGTTGAGGGATGGATGGATGGATGAGTGAGGGAGGGATGGATGGATGGAGTTGAGGGATGGATGGATGGATGAGTGAGGGAGGGATGGATGGATGGATGGATGAGTGAGGGAGGGATGGATGGATGGATGGATGAGTGAGGGAGGGATGGATGGATGAGTGAGGGAGGGAGGGATGGATGAGTGAGGGAGGGATGGATGGATGAGTGAGGGAGGGATGGAGTGAGGGATGGATGGATGGAGTGAGGGATGGATGGATGGAGTGAGGGATGGATGGATGGAGTTGAGGGATGGATGGATGAGTGAGGGAGGGATGGATGGATGGATGAGTGAGGGAGGAATGGATGGATGGATGGATGAGTGAGGGAGGGATGGATGGATGGAGTGATGGATGGATGGAGTGAGGGATGGATGGATGGAGTGAGGGATGGATAGATGGAGTTGAGGGATGGATGGATGGATGAGTGAGGGAGGGATGGATGGATGAGTGAGGGAGGGATGGATGGATGGATGAGTGAGGGAGGAATGGATGGATGGATGAGTGAGGGAGGGAGGGATGGATGGATGGATGAGTGAGGGAGGGATGGATGGATGGATGAGTGAGGGATGGAGTGAGGGATGGAGTGAGTGAGGGACAGATGGATGGATGATGGATGGAGTGAGGGAGGAATGGATGGATGGATGAGTGAGGGAGGGATGGATGGATGGATGAGTGAGGGATGGAGTGAGGGATGGAGTGAGTGAGGGATGGATGGATGGATGATGGAGTGAGGGATGGATGGAGGGAGTGAGGGACAGATGGATGATGGAGTGAGGGATGGAGTGAGTGAGGGACAGATGGATGGATGGATGGATGATGGAGTGAGGGCCATCTGTCCGTCACATTTTGTTTCCGGGTCAGAACTTAAAGTCTGAGACGTTCCTGTTGTCCTGAGACCTTCTACAAACATCATCCAGGTACCGAAGTGGCACATTTTGTTTTTATGGGGGATTTCTGGTCATTGTCATTCCTCCAATGAGACGCTGACATTTATAGTGACCCAGTGGAAGAGCAGAAGATCCTCCCCTCCTCTCAAACAGCTGGACAGACTGTGATGACGGTTCACACCTCACACACTTCACACACCTCACACTTCACACCTGGTCATGGGTCGCCTGTGAGTCATGGTCTCACCGCATCAGCACAAGTTTGTTTTTTTACAGTCGCGGGGGCGTCTGTGTCCTTGGATAGAAATTTCTCACGACTCTTGTTGTCGCTACGCTACCAGACCAACCTTATTCCAGGTCGTTGCGTCCACCGTCATGAGAATTGCTACTCGTTTAGAGCCTTTGATGCCGAGTCATTATTCTTGTATCCATTCCAGATTAAATAACTCATTCGTCAGTGGAGCGAGGAACCTCCCGTGGGACAAACCGCCATCTTGCCACAAGCTGGACCGGATTTATTGTATTGTTGTTTTAACTTCAGACAGCGAGGAGGACTGGGATGGTTACGAGAGACAGAGAGCATGAAGTGTCAGTTCCGGTGGATTCTGCTGCTCCACTCCCATTTAGGGACTATAAGAGCAGCCGCCCGTGTCTTTTTCCGGTAACCCTCGCTGTGAGGCGTCCCAGCTGGGGGAAATCTCTCCCTGTGGGCCCAAAAGTAAGAGATGAAGATGGATTTCAGGAATCATGTCTCGGGGGTGAATTAACGATCCCAATGAACATTTTAGTCTCGACTTTTTCCCTCTGCTGGGCAGGGCCGTAAATCCAGGAGGTGGGGTATGCCCCAACCCCTCCCCAAAGGGCCCCCCCAATAATATATTTTGAGTATAATAGAGTATTCTTTCTTATACTGTAATAGTTTGTGTTGAATATTCTTAAAAATATTAATCGGCACAAATGATTGTGTCGTTTTCTGGGCTGTGGGAGGAACCCGGAGAGAACCCACACAGACACGGCCAGAACCTGCAAACTCCGCACAGACTGTGTTCTGGAACCATCCTCACCCACTCACCCGCGCTCTCGTGTCTCCCTCTCACCCCACAGACCAGATCGACGAGAACCTGAAGTTGACCCTACAGGAGGATCTGACATCCATGGCACCGGGTCTGATCATACAGGTACGGTGTTCTGATGTGACATGAACGTTTGGTTTTAGTCCCCATGTGTGGCCGTGGATACGAACGGCCGCAATCAAAACTCAAAACTTCACGTTTTGACTTCCGGACCTGCGTCTCATGGAATCTGACATGTTGGGAAGGAAATTTCTGACAAACTCGAGACTGGGCCGGAGTACACAACCACCAATCAAACTACAGCTACACTGGAATTACAGACAGCAAGTGTCTAGCCCCGGAAAGTCCCCTATACCCTGCATTGTACATACAATCCCCGGTTTAAATTTCTTGTTAAAACACTCCCCCTAGTGGGCAAAATATGAGTTATTGGAATAAAATCTGATTTTATATACTGGATTTATGAGTAAATCGGACCAACCGTTGCAAAATTGTGGCCCAAAAACTCCCCTTTGTGTCACAAAATGTACATCTGACCGTTCCCAAAATCAATCCAGTTCTTCCTCGCACTAAGGTCTGCCTGGCTGTTTCATTGAAAATCATCAATGAGACAGTTTTTGAGTTATCACGGCGGATTTTATTATGGCAGTGATGATTCCATGATGAGGTTCTAATATTTATAATAATAAATATCCACATAATGAAGCCGTTTGGACCCAGTTTTGATAACAGAAGTGTTTCTCGGCGGGTCGCCGCCTCCTGCTGAGCTCCACTGTCTCTGTTCAGCTCCTTGCCTGGATGGTTTATCTGAACAGGACAAGACAGCTTTTTGTAAGGAAAAGCTAAATAAGGACAATATTATGTCTGGCACTAAGTGGAGTCTGACGGTTTGACACACACACACACACACACACACACACCCCGTGCACGCTCCACTGGACTTTTAAACTCTGCCGTTTCTAGAAGCTGAAATAACAACGGCAGGTCCTTCGGAGAAACTCAACGAGTTCAGACGGTCTTTGAACACAAACATCTCAGAGCTCCTCTCCAACGCCCCCCCACCCACCCCCCACCCCGAACCCTCAGAGGAGAAAATGTCTTCTTTTTTTTAAACGCTTGTTGTATTCCTGCCAATCTTCTTCTTTTTCTTATTCCTGCCTACTTCACCGCATTGACTCCACCTCTCTGTCGTTGTTTGTCCGTTTAACTGATCCACAGGCGGTCCGGGTCACTAAACCCATCATCCCGGAGAGCATCCGCAGGAACTACGAGCTCATGTGAGTGATGTCCGCCGAGCCCTGAAGTCTCCTCCTCCTGTTCTTCCTCGTCTCCCTGAGAACTTCTACTGTTTGTAAACTGTCTCCTTGAGTCACCGCACCGTGTCAGGGAGATGACGGCTATGATTCATACGTTGCTGTGAAGCTCCATTAACGTTCAATGTGACATCAGCCACCCTGGAAGGAAACCTTCCACTGTCTGGTCTGACTCTTGCAGGGCTAGAGAAATGATGCTGCGCCACTTAGATGTTGAACACATTGTGCAACATCAGATCACTGTAACACGCAACTGTTGTGACGCAGTTCTTTTTGGGAAAGTGAAACTGAAAAATCTGTTTAAGAAGCTTATGTCTGGGAAAAGGCCGACTGAGTACTTTTTAAAACGAAAAGCTTAAAAAAAAAGAAAAATTTTAAATCAGAACTGGCTTACAGGTGACGAGTGATGATGAGTGGCTTGGAGACGTACAACATACTTACAAAGAGTAGGAAGCAAAGAAGAGGGAAAAAAAGAGAATTTGCCAAATTGAGCTCCGCCCCTGACTTGTGAGCCCTACAGGTGAGATGTTTGATCTGAGGGTGCTGGCAGAGAAGTACGGAGAAGATCACAAGGAGCTGCATCACGTGTTTGTGAATTCAGAGGACACGTGTGCTGAGGATGAATTGTGGGATTTTCTGAGGAAGTCACAAGTGACAGGAATGTGTTAGACGGGATGTGTTTGAGAGACGCAAGACAGCAGTGAAGTGTGAGGGAGGAGAGATGAAGAGGAGCAGGAACCGCTGAAGAGACGTTTTTAATGAGTTTCTTGGCAAATTGTTTGTTTTTTCAATGAAATGTTTTTTTCGCTTCATTTAGTTTAGCATTCCTGTCTCTCTCCCTCTCTCTCTCTCTGTTTCTCTCTCTCTATCTCTATTTCTCTCTCCCGCTCTGTTACTCTCTCTCCCTCTCTGTTACTCTCTCTCTCTGTTTCTCTCTCTCTCTGTTACTCTCTCTCTCTGTTTCTCTCTCTTTCTCTCATGTTTCTCTGTTTCTCTCTCTCTGTTTCCCTCTCTCTGTTTCTCTCTCTCTGTCTCTCTCTGTTTCTCTCCCTCTCTCTCTCTCTGTTTCTCTCTCTCTATCTCTATTTCTCTCTCTCTCTCTGTTTCTCTCTCTCCCTCTCTGTTACTCTCTCTCTCTGTTTCTCTCTCTCTCTCTCATGTTTCTCTGTTTCTCTCTCTCTGTCTCTCTCTGTTTCTCTCTCTCTGTCTCTCTCTGTTTCTCTCTCTCCCTCTCTCTCTGTTTCTCTCTCTCTGTTTCCCTCTCTCTGTTTCTCCCTCTCTCTCTCTCTGTTTCTCTCTCTCCCTCTCTCTCTCTGTTTCTCTCTCTCCCTCTCTCCTGTTTCTCTCTCTCCCTCTCTCTCTCTCTGTTTCTCTCTCTCCCTCTCTCTCTCTGTTTCTCTCTCTCCCCCTCTCTCTCTGTTTCTCTCTCTCCCTCTCTCTCTCTGTTTCTCTCTCTCCCTCTCTCCTGTTTCTCTCTCTCCCTCTCTCTCTCTCTCCCTCTCTCTCTCTTTCTCTCTTTCTTTCTGCTCGCTCCCTGTGCAGGATTATTTTCATGGCCCTCATGTTTGTAGATTTTTCCCATCATTCCTGCGGGTTATGGTACAGTAACCCCAGGCAGCTGCAGAGTTCTGGGGAGGCGTTGACGTCACTCGCTGTAAACCAGCTTCGGCGGGGACCAACGGGAACCGTCGTCACTCCTCTCCCTTGCTTACATTTCAATTTCTATCCGGCAACAAAATGGATTCTGTTGCGACTCTGACCTCAGCGTTTGCCTCCGCTGCTGTAGACGGCGCTGCGTGGCGACGAAGAGCTGGTTCGTCAGGATGCGTGAATGCGTTTCATCTCGGTGTTGTTCTATGAAGCTCGCGATGTTTGTCTGGACATCGGTGTTGGCTTTCCCAACCGGGCTCCAGTAATGTAAACAGGGGGTCGATAGTTCAAATGTGATCCTGGAGGAGATTTCTCCGGCCATGGAAAGACGCTGGTTTCTGGTTGTACCAGAAATGTAATTTTCTCATAAAACTACAGTTTTCATTTTGGGGGGATTAGCAGCGGACAGAACTTCTGAGCCGGACTGGTTTGGTTCCTTCGTTGCTAGGATGTGTTGTCGTCAGGCAAAGGCTGGCATGAAGATGCACGTACAAGTTATGGCAGGAGCGGCGTTTGGTTCCAGGTTTCCATAATGGCACAGGAAGTGTAAATCCTGAAGTCGCCGCATCTGTGTTTCCAAGAGTTCTGCCAGTACCGAAGAACCGGCTCAGAAGGCTGGCTCCAACTTTTACAGCTCCTTCTGGGATTTACTTAACCTTCATTGGATTGCTTTAAATGTCACCGTCAATATCAGAAAGAAGTTTGTATGCTGAGAGAAGTTAGAAACTAAGCTAGCACTTTATTATAAGACCTGAGAATCACCCCCCCACCCCCCCCCCCCCAAAAAAGTGTGTGTGTGTGTGTGTGTGTGTGTGTGTGTTCTCACATGGTAGTGGCTTTAATCTTCTACCACAAATCTTTTTTGCAGTATTCCCATCAGCATCCCTGCATAATTAGCCCAGCTGAGGGACTCGGTCTCGCTTTAGGAGAAACAGGTTTCCGAGAAAGCAGATAAATATATATATATATATATATATCAGCCAATCTGATCACAATCTTTCCACTGAAATTCTCTCATGCATTCCGCTGTGTGCGCCCCTCCAGGTGGAAAACAATTTCTCCAACTCCACTTGATGAACCCTTTTTTTTTTTAATTAAATGAAGTATTCCTTCTATGATCGTACTTATGTTGTTGTTATTTAGTGTACCTCCTACTGTCACATGCCTTGAAGACGTTTCTTCTTACATTTAACTCTATCCGGCGCTCTGTTGAAGCTGAAGAACTGGGAAAGCTAAAACTGAATTACTCCTTTGGGGTGAATAAATTTGTCTGAACTGATCTAATATTTCCGATCACTCTTATGTTCAATATATCCGACTAGAAGCTTCGTTACAAAGTGACATAAAAGCCAACAAACAGGATTGTCTCAGGTCACACAGTCCAATGATTTAGATGCGCGAGTTCCAATGTAATGGTCAGAAATCAGAAGAGACCGCATTCGGTATTATTATTATTAATCCTCCTTTTACGACTTCACGGTAACAAACGGGAACAATCGGAGGTTATAAAGAAGGGAGTCGTCAAAGAAAAGTAATCCTCCGCCAAGGAGCAAAACCTACTTCGGAATGTACTTCGTATCTTTCCCTCCTAAACAGACTTCGGCGCGTCATCTCCAGTATAAAACATCAAAGGAAAAAGGCACAACAGTAAAAAACTTTCAGGAAAACTTCATGCGGATTTCTCCATTAATGTCGGAGTCATCACCGGCATCTGAATCTGCCGACAACTCCAACAAACTCTGACAAGCTCTGAGTATCTTCTCAGATACTCTGTAGCCGCTCGTCTCCTGCGCCTTCCACTTCAGCGTCTCTGTTCAGCCCCCAGCTCCACCCCAAAAGGGATGAAAGGCAGCAGTAATGGACACAGCTTCAAGAGAGCGCCTCGCAACATTGGGAGAAAATAACCAAAAGCCAAATAGCCTCTTCTTCTTCTTTTTTTTAAAAATGCTGTGAAATGCGTAACGTCACCAAAATGTAATCGTCTGTAGGAAATGCCAAAACGCACCTCTGGCAGACATCTCATGCCAATCCATCAATTCATTTATCTGGTTTCATCGCTCTGCGTTTGTTTCTGCAGGGAGAGCGAGAAGACGAAGCTGCTCATCTCTCAGCAAACCCAGAAGGTGGTGGAGAAGGAGGCGGAGACGGAGAGAATCAAAGCCGTGATCGGTGAGAGAGAAAGTGAAAGTAATCGGAGTAAACGGCTCTAGTGCCGTCACCGGATGAAATCTGAAACGTGCATCTCTTGTTCTGACAGAGGCGGAGAAAATGGCGCAGGTGGCCGAGATCAAGTTTGGACAGAAGGTCATGGAGAAGGAGACGGAAAAAAGGATCTCCCAGATCGAAGGTTTGTATCCAGTCATGGGAGAGAAGTACTCTAGTTACTGCGAATCATGTACAAAAACCGCTCTAGCTTCTTCTCCTGACCTTCTGAAGGTCACGGAGACGAAGACGGTAAAAAAGATCTCCGAGATGGAAGATTTGTGTCCAGTCATGGGAGAGAAGTACTCAGTACTCAGTACTTTTTAACTCCCTGTACTACCGGGATACCACACAACTACTTCCAAATATTCTGAACATTAAAGTACATAAAAGATCAAATATTATTATAGCTGGGCGCAAAATTATTAAATGATATAAGGTTTATTGATAAATCAAAATACATATATTTTTATTTGAAAACTTTATTTAAAGTTTTCAACTATGCATGAACAGAACAACCTGTGACCACGTAAAACAAACAAAACTCAATTTACACATAAAATATGCATTTAAAAAAGTTTTACTATGTTAGTACCAATTTACATAGATGGAACCGGGTCAAAGGTTACAGCCAGTCATAAAATATTTATCAGTTTATCAATAAAGAAAACTTTAAATGTATTCAATCCCCTGGATATCATCCTCAAAAGAGGAAATCTGGAAATCATCTGGAAAAAACAGATGTTGCTAAGAACAAACAAACAGCCAGCCGACCCATTCAGACGTTTTTGTTTTGCCCAGGTTTTACCCAAAAGTTTCTGAGGAACATCCTGGAACATATCGGGGCTGCAGTTCTGTGGAACAAGCAGTGAATAAAACATTCTGGTCTGTTAATAATCGCCTGGTTCAACCACAGGAAACAAACAAACATTCTCACCGACGGACTATTTATAGTCACCGGGTCACCTGTTTACGTGTCGCTGGACCGGAACCCCCTCACATTCTTTATCAGCTTGAACAGAAATATGTTTCTGTCATAACAGATAACGATAGATATTAGATAGAGAGGTGTGTGTGTGTGTGTGTGTGTGTGTGTGTGTGTGTGTGTGTGTACACACAAAGTAGAGTAGGACCTACATGATACTAGACGGGGGGGTTGTAATGTTATGGCTTGTAAAAGTGGAATATTTGGAATAGCTGTTTTAGTGAACGGCAGGTGAACCTAATTACATAAACAAACTCGCCCGCAGGCCGTGTTCACAGCAGACGTGTTAGCCTGTGAGAAAAGAATGTTGGGAGACGTTCTTAAGGTGTTCTGGTTCTGACTGACGCTGACTCAGTGGTGAAACATCTGTACGCTCTGCTGCTGCTGCTGGTGTGTGAGAAGAAAGAAGACAGAATCCTTTATTAGTCAACACACAGTCACAAGTACAACACAGTGAAATTACTTCTCTGCGTTTGGCCCCTCCCTGAGGGAGCAGTGGGCGGCCCCTTGTGCAGCGCCCGGGGAGCTAAGGTTTCAGGGTCTTGCTCAAGGGCCCTACGACAAGTAGACCCTGTGGTACCTCTAAGAACCAAACACGGAAACGCACACAACCCGGTCGGGACGAGACTTTCAAACCAAAGTGTTTGTTGACCCGTTTGTTTTCAGCCGTCTGACGGCGTTTGTCTCTGATCCGTAGACGGTGCTTACCTGGCCCGGCAGAGAGCCAAGGCGGATGCAGAGTTCTACACGTCACAGAGAGCTGCGGAGGCCAATAAGGTAAAGCGGCGACCCGGACGTCCCTCCTCCGTACTGGACCATCAGGAAGCTGTTGTGTGATCCGAGTTCTCCTCTTGCAGATGAAGCTGACCCCGGAGTACCTGCAGCTGATGAAGTTCAAGGCCATCTCCTCCAACAGCAAGATCTACTTTGGGAACGACATCCCTCAGATGTTCGTGGACTCTGCAGGGAGCTCCGTCAACGTCGCCGCAGCCATGGACAAGACTCTGGATCAGATCTTGGACCTGGACTAGAAGTTGAAGCAGGGGAACCCAGAGGACCAACCAGGGGTTGAGGACTACCTACCGGTGGGGAGGAGCCTGGCCCGCAGGTTCTCCATCCGGCCCACAGAAGCTCTGCTGACCAGGGCCCGTATTTCTTAAACATCTCACCACAGCTTGACTCTCGGATCATCCCGCCTCCCAGCAGAGGACCGGTTCTGTAAGAGGAGAGGTCGTCTAGACGCCGCATTACTTGGAAGAACATCTAGATAAAATAGCATCGTGCGTTGGTGTCTAATGAGCTCCTCCAAAACTGTCATTAAGCTAAAACTGTTATTTTGAAGGGCTTGGTTCCGCTGGCCAGCCCGGCGTTTATGTTCCGTGTGCACTCAGCACATTCAAAGACCTCGACTAACTTCTTTGGTCTGGACCTCCAGACTTTCCTCTTTGATCCAGTCCCATACGCAGGTGTTGTACCCTCCCCTAGACCAAGTTCTGGATCCAACAGCCAGATTTTGGTCCAACAGAAATAGGTGGTCCAAACCAAACAGAACCATGGTTTGGACTCTTTCAAAGTATGAAGGCCTTTTTTTTTTTTTGGGGATTGATTGGATTTCATGAAAAACTAGTCCCAGACTGACGTCCTTTTAGAGTAGAACCCAGGAAAGCCCCCGTTCCCCTGCTTTGTACCAGATTAATTTAATTAAACTTGACTCTCTGACTTCCTAGGATGTCAGGAGTCAGTTCTACCCAACACTGACTCACTGATTATCATAATTACAGTCAAACGGTTTCTCTGAGCTCAGGAAAACAAAACTGGACAGATTTAGCGGATCCGTGACTCGTGGTTCCGCAGAAGTGAAACTGTACGAAAACTGTATCTGACAAAGAAAAAAACTCCCCCTATTGAGTAAACGTAAACTTTTATAGGGAACTATTAAGAAAAGAAGCACAAAATAGATCTGGTGTCGATTCACGCGATCCGATTCTGGACATAATTGGAACAAATGGTTTGAGAAGAAACCGTCAAAAGAAAGTTTCCTTCAGAGAGAAATAAGAATTGGACATTTGTCGGACCACAAGTTAGGAAGTTATGTTCTTCTTTTATACAAAAAAACCAAATAAGAGCTAAATTTGGACTAAATTATAATAATAATTGAGCCAGTTCTTCCTCACACTAACTTTTCTGTGCGGGTATAAAATTCAAAATGATGATTAAATAGTTTTGGATCGCGTTATCGCAATAACACGAAGGAATCTGCGGCGGCGATTCCATAACATCCCAGACTTTTCCATGATATAATAAAATCCTTTCCCTCCACTTCTGTCTTGCTTTTTTTTTTTTTTTTTAAGTTTTGGAGCGGAGCCAGAATCAGTCCAAAAACGTTTTTCTTTTTCTTTTTTACATAAAGGTCCAGTCAAAGACTAAAGGACAGTTTAGCTGAATTCCAGGAGACTTGTGGAGTTTGTCGGTTCCTCCTCCGCGTCCGTTTGAGGAGAAGCTGGGATGAATCCTCTCTTCTGATCTGCTTGATAAATACGGGCCCTCAGCAGAACCGGTGCGCCGCCGCCGACTCGAGAAGCCGAGCCAACGGCCGCCGCCGCCGCCGCCGCCTCTCAAATAGAATATCATCACCGTGTGTTTTTTCCTCTACGTGTCGTTCTGAGCACAGGGTTGATGGTGAACTCCGTGAAGTCGTAGCACAGTTTGCTGTATGTAGCACTTTTGAGTTTTCACTGTGTACAAATACACACTTTTACTCGTGCAGCTCGTAGCATCGGTTTAGCATTAGCATTCAGGGTTGTTGTTTTTTTATGCTCATCCTTCAAGAATCATCACAGGATGTGGAAAGCAGTAGCAAAAAAAAGAAAGTCCCCCTGCCCACTCCTTTGTTCAATTATGATCCATCAGCCATAACATTAAGACCACCTGCCTGTTGTTCAGTTCGGGTTCTAGGATTCAAAATTCTGTCCCAGACATTTATTAAAGTACAGACTTGGATTGGTCGTATTTTAATGAATTGGTTTATTTAAAGGTTTTTGCCATTGAGATGAAAAGACGATAAAAGTAATAGTAGAAGCAACATCCACTGTAAAAAAAAAAAAACGGTAACCGACAATTAAATTATTCTAGTCTAAAATTTAAGTTGAAGATATTTAATCGTGTCACCAGTGGAATTTTTTTTTTTTTGTAAATCAACAACAAAGAAATTTTTTTCACAGTTTTACTTTCAAAATATTTATTTTTATTATTGAATCTGACATTATTTCATTCCTGCAGTGTTTTTCTAAATATGTTTTCTAGAATATTACAAACTGTAAAAAACAAAACAACTATTTGACTTAACTTCTTTAAGTTGATCCATGTTTTTTCTCTTTTCTTTTTTTTACAGTACATGATTAGAACCCCAAAAGCATAAAATAAATATATTCCAGCTTTTGGAATTTCTTTAAATCTCTCCTTCAAAATAAAGTTCTTCCAACTTAAATGTTAGACTCGGTCATATTTAATTCTATTGTCTTACTTATTTTTTACAGTGTACTTTAAACTATCTGCATACAAACGGACACCTGGGAGCCGACCTGGAACCACATACATTGCGCTGCGGTTCTGGAGATGTTCTGACCCAGTCAGTCAACTTCAGAACAAAATTCTCCCTTTCTGCCTAACACATCGGGCCCAGTAACCACGGTAACTAGACAACCCAGGTTATTCCAGCTTCACCTGTCACTGGTTATAATGTTATGGCTGATATCTGCATATAGAACTACGTGTTAAATCTTTTTTTTTTGTACTTGATCAGCCGCCCCCCATGAATCCGTTTTAAAGTGTGAGGTCCCAGGTTCTGCCTGAGGGGAACTTGTTTACAGAACCTTTGTGGACTTTTTCCCCGATCCAAATTCCGTCTTTCCCAGAGAATCTCTTCGTGTAGTTGCAGGTATGTTTGTATTGGCTGAGCCGGCGACTTGCCTGAGTGAGAATATTTCCGTCATCCTTGTCTCCTGAATTCTTCTGCGATGGTTGTGTTTTTTTTCCCGCGCCGCGGGAAAAAAAACACAACCACACAACCACACAACCACACAACCACACAACCATGTGACCTGCATCACACCTGCGCAGGTGTGATGCAGGTCACATCACACCTGCGCTGATTTCAGGTGTGATGTGATGCGATCGAGATGAAATACTGATGTTTGTTGTGATTACATTCTTTTTTTTTTTAAACTTTAATTTACACGTCCGATCTGATGTTTAGAATGTTTGCAATTAGTGAAATTGTTTGTTTTGGAACACAATAAAACCGACGTTATCAAAACAACCGGAGCCTGTCGGAAATACAGTTATTGTAAAAGACTGGAAAACGGATTTTCAGCACGACCCTGAATGAGGTGTGCAGTAGGGGTGGTGCATGGGTTCAAGGTGGAGGTGGGACTGCATCAAGGATGGGCTCTGAGCGACTTCTTGTTTACTCAGGTGGTGGGCAGATGAGGTCAGGCAGGAGTCTCCATGGACTATGACGTTGGTGGAGGACATTTTGATCTGTAGTGAGAGCAGGGAGCGGGTGGAGGAGAACCTGGAGAGGTGGAGGTATGCGCTGGAGAGTAGAGGAAGGATGGTCAGTGGCAGCGAGACAGAATACATGTGTGTGTGTGAAGGAAATGGAGGCAGGAGGAACGGAACGATGAGGGTGGAGGAGGTGGAAGAGTTCAACTGATCAGAGCAAGGGGGAGTGTGGGAATGAGGTGAAGAAGTGAGTGCAGGCAGGGTAGAGAAGAGTGTACGGAGTTATCTGTGACAGAAGGTCAGGATAACCAAGATGGTGGTGTGAGCAGCTCTGCTGGTTTAGAGACGGTGGTTCTGAGCAGAAGACAGGAGGCTGAGATGAAGATGTTCTCTGGGAGTGAGGAAGAGGAGGAAGGACAGGATTAGAAAGGAGACATCAGAGGGACAGTCCAGGTGAGACGTCCTGGAGACAAAGTCAGAGAGGACAGACTGAGATGGTTCTGACCCGTGAAGAAGAGGAGGGACAGTGGATCTACTGGTAGAAGGATGCTTTGGATGACCTTCATCATTTAAAACTTCGTCTTTTGCGTTCAGTCGAAGGTCCGACACAGTTGAGCCTGAGATGCACGCAAAAAAAAAAGAGTCCGAAATCAGGAGGGGGGGGTCCGATACTTTTTCACAGCCCAGGAAGCAGGAAACCACAGGAAGCGCAGTCAGACACTCCACATGGATTTAACCTCTAATTAAAGTCAAATGGTTTCTTCCGATGACGAGCCTACAGGAACTGGTGGAGAAATAAAACCTGCCGCCATAAAACGTTTCCCTTTCGGCCCTTTGCGTCCACGCAGAGGCCTCCTGTAGTACTTCCTGTCTCCAGGCGCACTCAACGGCTCCGTTCTTTGGATTACAGTCAAAGTCGTTGCTTCATTTTCAGACGGCGATGTTGCAGCCGAACAGCTGATTCTGGGTGTCACAGAATCAAACCCCACGCCAGTATGGCGCCCAGCAAACGCGACCCGCCGCCGAGTCACTGAGGCGCCGCTCTGATGCTGAGGGTGGAGGAAGGCCTCAGGCTGACGTACGTCCGTGATTCTGCTCGGTTTGGAAAATTTCCCGCATGTTATAGAAAAAAACAACGGATTCCAAAGTTTCTCCGAGGCTTTGGGGAGTCAGAACCGATCAGCGCCGTCGCGGGGAACGCAGACCCAATAATCCGGGTTCAAAAGAGAAACTTTTAGTTTGGAATTTGTAATTACCAGAAACATTATCATGTGTGGAAAATGGAAACTCTGTGGGTGGAGAGATGGAGGAGGAATGTTTGAGGCCTTCCCTGGCGTTGGTTCAGGGGGCGGGCCTACGGCGTCCAAAGGAAAGTGGTAGCAAGCTAAGAAGGGCATTCCAGTCATCCCTCTCCACAGCAACACTCCCCAGCTCATCCTGGGTGGGCGTCCGGATCAGAACCGCCTCACCTGGCTCCTTTTGATGCAAAGGAGGGAAGCCATACCTCTGAGGCTGAGCCCAGCCGCCCTCAGGAGGAAGCTCCTTCCAGCCACTTGCAACCTTGACCTCATTCTTTCTGTCACTGGCGCTCAGGACCACAGGTGAGGGTTGGAACGTAGATGGACCGCCTTTCCCCAACGACTCAGCGCTTTCTTCACCATAAACGGACCGGTACGACGCCATCGTTCCTGCGGACGCCCGCCTGTCCATCTCCCGGTCCATTTTCCCGTCACTCGAGAACAACCCTGGCGGGGAAAGTCAACGTTTCTCGGCAGAGAACCGCAACCTCGTACGTTTAGCAGAATCGCCGAAAATATGAGGTTGTCCTCGCCAGAATTCATGAAAAGGATTTGGACCCCTTCCTCATGGAGTCAGGAACCAGTCCGCTGAAACTTGTTCACCTAAAGTCCACAGATACTGATCTCCAGAATCTCTGAACGGTATCAGATGATGTTGTGTTTGTTTCAAAACTTCTCTTCAGGAGTGAAGTTTAAAATCAATCCATCAAACTGTATTTATTTTTCTTCATTCACAATATCTATCAAAGAGAGTTTACAGGAGTAAAGGTGGATTTAAAACAAAATAAAAACTGATGTAGAGACTAATGAACAACATTTAGAGCCTAAAAGCATCAACAATAAAAGATGAGATGTTCAGAAAAAAGGCAAAGAGTAAGGGGCCAAGGATGGAGCCCTGGGGGACACCACGAGTCAAAGGGGCCACCCAGGAGGAGGCATAAGTAGGAAGTTGTTGTTTTTCTTCATATTTAAGCCTGTGAAGGTTTAGTTATGTTTAATTATGTAATTTGATAAAAACCACAAAGATTAAGTTGAGTCCTAAAATCAGGCTTTAACAAGATTTTGACATAATTGAATTAAAATAAACTATTTCACACAACAGATTGTTGTGTATATATATATATATATATATAATATATAATATATATATATAATATATATATAATATATATATATATATATATATATAATATATTATATATATAATATATATATATATATATATATAATATATTATATATATAATATATATATATATTATATATATAATATATATATATATATATATTATATATATATATATATATATATATATATATAATATATTATATATATAATATATATATATATTATATATATAATATATATTATATATATATTATATATATAATATATATTATATATATAATATATATATATATATATATATATTATATATATATATATATAAGAACATTCTTGACCAAATAATTTATCAGTTTGAAAAACGTCCCAGAGAAATAAAAACATGCACAGAAATATATTTTCCATTAAAGGGTTTTGAACAAACATCACACGCTTCAAAACGCCTTATTGCTTCATCTCCTGCTACTTTGGTTTAGCGTTTGAACATCTGCAGGTACAAACGTGTTTGTGTTGCGTTTCTGTTCTCCCCTCAGGGGGAAAATAAACCCCAAACGACCAGAGAGAGGAAACTTGAACCCACCTGGAGAAAAAACAAACAGGTTGGGTAAAGATCGCTCGCCAATTTCGCAATTTGATAAGAGAATGTCTTGTTTTTTTGAAAGATCGCTTCCAAACCTGTGAACTGGTGGCTCGTCCGGGGTCCACCGCACCTCCTGCACAATGTCAGCTGGGATAGGATCCGGCCCCCGGTTAAAGTGGGTGTGGGACTGCATCAAGGACTGGCCCTGAGCCCCTTCTTGTTTGCTGCGGTGATGGACAGGCTGACAGATGAGGTCAGGCAGGAGTCTCCATGGACTATGATGTTGGTGTGATCTGTAGTGAGAGCAGGAAGCAGGTGGAGGAGAACCTGGGGAGGTGGAGGTATGCGCTGGAGAGAAGAGGAATGACGGTCAGAATATATGTGTGTGGATGAAAGGGAGGAAGGAGGAAGGGTGAGGATGGAGGAGTAGAGGTGGAGAAGGTGCAGGAGTTCAACTTTTCAGAGCAACGGGGAGTGTGGAAAAGAGGTGAAGAAACGAGTGCAGGAAGTGGAGTGGGTGGAGAAGAGTGTGAGGAGTTATCTGTGACAGAAGAGGAACAGCAGGAGTGAAGGGAAAGGTTTCCAAGATGGAGGTGAGAGCAGTTCTGCTGGATGGTTTAGAGACGGTGGTTCTGAGCAGAAGACAGGAGGCAGAGATGAAGATGTTCAGATGTTCTCTGGGAGTGAGAGGAAGGACAGGATTAGAGAGGAGGACATCAGAGGGACAGTCCAGGTTAGATGTCCTGGAGACAAAGTCAGAGAGGACAGACTGAGATGGTTCTGACCCATGAAGAAGAGGAGGGATAGGGGATCTACTGGTAGAAGGATGCTGGAGATGGAGCCGGAGGTTTCTGGATGTTGTGAGAGAGGACATACAGTTGGTTGGCGTGACAGAAGAAAATGCAGAGGACAGGGCCAGATGGAGACAGATGATCAGCTGTGGAAACCCCTAAAGGGAACAACCCAAAGAAGAAGAAGAAGAAGAAGAAGAAGAAGAAGAGTTCATAATTAACTCAGGGGGGGCTTTTTTTAAATTTCTTTATGAAAAATGCTGCTTCCCGGACAAGACTGAAAAAAATACTTTTTTTTTCCTGACACTAGGGGGAGCTTTATCTCCAATAGTTTGTCTGGTTTAGTCTAAATTTGGTTGAATATGATTTAATCTCATGTTTTTCTCACCAGGATTAATTTTATCTGGGTTGGGGGTTTTTTAGTTGGTTTTTTTTTTTAAACTTAAAACACTGTTGACAAATTCACATTTAATTTGAGGAGTTGGATCAGGGGGTTGGCTTGTAGAAGGCAGGGGATTGGGGGATTATCAGGGATCAAAGGTCCTACTCTGCTGTTTGTTTTTTTACCATGAAATGACGAAGATATTAAAACTTTCAGGTCCTTTTAAACTGTTTGGTTGAGAACATTTTGAGTCACTATCTTTTATTCAAATGTGACTGAACAAGTTTATAATATGACCCGGCGTCGGCATGCAGGTGCTAAAGAGTAGGGGGCCGAGGGAAGAGCCTTGGGGGGCAACAAGGGGTCAAAGGGGCCACCGACGAGGGAGAATTAACTGGGGGGGGGGGGTATATTAAAGCGTGTTATGGCTCACTAAATAGAATTATGTAACTTGATACAATCAACAACAACTACAAAAAAAAATTCTAATAAGGGTCAAATAGAATCTAAGATCTAAGATCTCTCTCCTCACTCACCAGTGTATCCATGGCAACGCACCCCCCTACCTAAAAGAACTACTCCCCCCACTGACCTCAACACGATCCCTCCGTTCTACCCACTCATACCACCTCCTCCTTACCCCGGACTAAGCTAAGCACCACGGCCCCTCGTCTGTGGAATGTCCTCCCCGACCATCTGAGGGCTCCACAGACGACTGACACATTAAAAAAAAGGACTTAAAACTTTCCTTTTTAGCAGAACCTTTAACTTTAATTAACATTTCTGCTTTTTGGTCATATTTTTATATAGTTATTATATTTTTTATTGATGCTTTTATGTGTTTTTTTCCTTGTAGCACTTTGGACATTTGATCCAAATGTAAAGTACATTATAAATGAAATGTATTATTATTATTATTATTATTATTATTAATAAATAGTTTTCTAAAAACACGCGTTACCTAAACGTTGACTTAATCCAATTTAAATGGACTATTATCCTTTTTTTTTTGGTACTTTTTTTGTCATCTGATGGTAAATTAAGAAACACAATATGCAAAGAAATGTTTTATTCATTGTTTTCTGGCTGAGGGGATTAAAGGGTCGAATTGATAAACGAGGTCGATAGTTTCCCACAAATCTTCATCAAACTCATCCACAGCATGATCTTTTTTATCTATGTACCACGTGATTTACAATCAAGAAATACTCTTTTATCCTCCTCATCGTCATCATCCTCATCATTTATCGTTGTCGGACGATTGCAACATAATGCAATGATTTAGAATTATTCAAAAGAAAGATTAGTAACAATCAGCACACAGCATCTCTGACAGCTGCAGAAAAAACAAAATCCCCTGGAACTCCAGCAGCAGACTGGGAGGTTGCTGCCGGTTCCTTCTGCTCCACCTCGATATATAATAGAAGAAACCAGAAGAAGAGACACTTTCGATTCGTTTTTTGGTCGGAGCTCGCGCGCAGGCAGGCAGGACCCTCCCACCTTCCTTGTGGAACCTTGTTCCCTGTAGCTCCTGGGGGGGGAAACAGAGACAGCAGCAAACTACCTTCTCGGGAGTTTTTTTCATCTAGAGCAGATCTAAAGTACAATTATATTTGTATATATTTTGCGGACTTTCCCTTTAAAGGTGAGGAGACCTGATGGATTCCCTGCAGGATCTGCAGATGTGGCAGATCCCGGTGATGAACCTATCCTCCACGGAGCAGCCAGAGGAGCCTCTCCTCCAGGGGATGTGGGACTACGTGAGGGCAGAGCAGCTGCAGATCCTGCGCTCCCCTTACCTGCCGGCGTCTTACGCCTTCCTGACGCACGTGCTCCTGTGCGCACCTTTCCTGGCGCTGGACTCCCTGGGCCGCGTCTGTCAGCGGGTCCGGCGCTGGAGGATCTCAGCGGGTTCGGGTCCTCCTCCGTCCCTCCAGCAGTGGTTGGAGTGCTTGTGGAGGGTTCTGTACAGATACCTGATCTCCGTCTTGCCGGCCACCGCGCTGCTCCAGACTCTGAGGAGTCCGCCGGTACCGGAGCTGGCTCCGTCCTGCTGGCAGCTGCTTCTGGAGGTCTGCGCTTCGTTCTTACTCTTCGACCTGCTCTTCTTCATGTGGCACTTCCTCATGCACAGGTGAGCAGGATCTTACCTCTGTGTGTGATAACAACACAATCCCATATATGAATAATATATATTATATAATATTATATATTATATAATATATAATATATATCTGTGTGTTTTTTTTTATTTATCGGTGGTTTATATTTCCTCGTTAAACTTTCGAACCCTTTCAAGTTCGGAATCAACATCCGAACCACGCACGCGCCGGACCGAAGCGCCCTCTGGTGGCTGCTTGATGAATGTCATTTTCATGAAATCGTTTTCTAATGTTTGCAGGATAAGATGTGCTGAAAAACATTATCTGCTGTATGTATTTCATTTTTTTGTTTTCTCGTGACGAGTGGTTGCAGGTAATAATTTCATCTGGTTAAGTTTAATGCTCTAATTATTATTATTATTATAATAATAAGATTATTATTAATAACTGCCTCATTATTGAGTCACCACAAAGATTCTATCTTCTGTGGATCGCAACCATTTTCATCTTGTTTTCTAATTAAGAAAGTGACTTTTTTTTAAAAAAATCGAGGTTAGTATGTTTTGAACTAATTACAAAATTTATGTAGGAGTGAATAAAATATTCAAGCATATTTAAATAAACCGCTTTAGAGCCGGTAATATTCACATGTGGTCGGAATCATTCCTTTTCTGCGTTGGAGTTTTTATTCCGTGGACAAAAATGCTCAGATTCATTCATTAAAATGAGTTTTAAAATGTATTAATTCAATTTAAAATGTCTTTAGAATTTCTACTCACGTGAAAAATGTTGAATGCCGGTGACTTTATTTGTTTTTGCTTCCCTTTGTTGTCATCAAACAGATTTTTTTTGACTAATACTGACTTCTTTTGATGTAATTTAAAATTATAATCCATGAATAATTAAAATGCTACAGTTTCAAGAACTCAAATGAATTAATGGGAAAAGTCACAGGAAAGAAATTTGTTTGGAATTTCTCGTGATTAAAGAAAGGTTGCGTTTATAAAATTTACATAATTTGATTAATTTAAAATTTTTATGCTAATTATGGAACCACATCTTAAAAATGTAAAATTCACAGGAACTCATAACTAATAAGTTGGGAAAAAAAGTCCAAAAACATTTAATAGAAGTGAATTGGCACGTTAATTTAACTTTAATCAATCAATGATGCCTAATAATTATTTAAATGTATTAAAAACAAATACAATAACGATTAAACTCGAAGGTGTATTTTCAGTTTGACAGTGTATTTTGACGTTTGGACCTCATGATACGACTCATTTAGCGTGAAAACTTTTCCCCAGAGATGAGAATCACATTAGTAACATTATAAGTTTGATCATTATAAAAAAAAATATATATTTTTTTTTTTTTGACGTTTGTGGTTTTAATCAGGATCTAGCGTCAAAATGAAACTTATCCCGTAAAGGCTGACGCTTCATCCCAGGTTCGTGATAATCCTTTAATGATCCTAAAACAGGAGTGGATAATCCTGACTCTGCCCATTTGTGTGGATCCACTTCAATGAACTCCATCTACTTACGTGAATCGGTCCTTCAAGTTGATTCAAGCCTTCTTAGGCAACCCTCCAAGAAGAGAGAAAAACAGACAAACTTCTTTGCAGAGTTACTTAGAATCCTGTACTAACAAAATTCTCACAGGTATCATATTACCTGGTCCTTACTTTATCTGTTGATCCTTCCTCCATTGATGTTTTACCTTTTGTTTCATTTTGTTTTTATTTTAAATGAAGTAGGAACATTAATCTATTATTCTACATCCGTTAAATGTATTCCTCCAATCATGCAGTCACCAGTGAAGTCAGAATAACGAAATCTCCATAGGATGGTAGGGATGAAGTGAGAGCAGCTTTGGAGAGGATGAAGAACGGAAAGGCGGTTTGTCCTGATGACATACCAGCGGAGGTGTAGGTAGGACTAGGAGAGACGGCGGTGGAGTTTTTAACTAGATAGTTCGACACGATTTTGGAGAGTGAGATTTGTGAGCGGCAGTAGGTTTTCATGCCTAGGAAGAAGAAGATCACTACAGGTGAGATGTTTGAGGTGGAGAAGTACAGAGGAGGTCAGAAGGAGCTGCATGGTATCCCTGTGGATTACGAGGAGGCGTCGGACAGAGTGGCGAGGGAGGAATTGTCGGATTGCAGGTGAAGTCTGGAGTGACGGAGAAGTATGTCAGAGGATATGTATGAGAGCAGCAGGACAGCGTTGGCAGTAGGAGTGATGGAGTGGTCCAAGGTGGAAGTGGGACTGCATCAAGGATTGGTTCTTAGCCCCTTCTTGTTTGCTGTGGTGATGGACGGGCCGACAGATGAGGTCAGCCAGGAGTCTCCATGGACTATGATGTTGGTGGAGGACATTGTGATCTGTAGAGAGAGCAGGTGGAGAATAACCTGGAGATGTGGAGGTATACGCTGGAGAGAAGAAGAATGAAGGTCAGTGGATGAAAAACAGGCAGGAGGAACGATGAGGATGAAGGTGTAGAGGTGCAGGAGTTTAACAACGTTGGGTCAACTGTCCAGAGCAACAGGGGGTGTGGAGAAGAGGTGAAGAAGCGAGGGCAGGCAGGGTGGAGTGGGTGGATAAGAGTGTGAGGAGTTATCTGTGACAGAAGAGGAGCAGCAGGAGTGAAGGGAAAGGTTTCCAAGATGGAGGTGAGATCAGCTCTGCTGGATGGTTTAGAGACGGTGGTTCTGACCAGAAGACAGGAGGCAGAGATGAAGATGTTCAGAAGTTCTCTGGGAGTGAGGAAGAGGAGGAAGGACAGGATTAGAAAGGAGACATCAGAGGGACAGACAGGTTAGACATCCTGGAGAAAAAGTCAGAGAGGACGGATTGAGATGGTTCTGACCCGTGAAGAGGAGGAGGGATAGTGGATCTGCTGGTAGAAGGATGCTGGGGATGGAGCTGATGGCAGGAGAAGAAGAGGAAGACCAAAGAGGAGGTTTCTGGATGTGGTGAGAGAGGACATGCAGCTGGTTGGTGTGAGGAAGATGAAGATGCAGAGTAAAGGAGACGATCGGAACAGATGAGGGAACTTCTTCTTGGCTTGCAGAAGAAGGTGGACATTTCTCCTTCACATTCCGCTGCTGCTGCTGTTAAACTCAATAATGTTGTCAGAGTGAGTTATTTCAGGAGTGATGGGGATGTTTTACTCCTAACGACGAGACTCTTTTCCTTGGCAGTAAAATAAACAGTCGTGTCGCTGAGGCTTAATGCGTTCCTCGATACCAGTTCTTCATCGTTGCATCATAAAGATGAGGAACCCGCCGACGGCTTGGATAAGAATCTAACAGAGTCCCGGCTGACGAAGCGGCGGAGACAAAAGTGGGATTCATAAAATGTTCACAACCTCAATAACAAACTAATTATAAACCCTTTTTATGACCTACAACACAATCCGCCGTATTTGGACGGCGGTTATAATGTTATGGCTGTTAACTGCATG
Source organism: Lophius americanus (assembly GCA_037951165.1). Taxonomy (NCBI): domain Eukaryota; kingdom Metazoa; phylum Chordata; class Actinopteri; order Lophiiformes; family Lophiidae; genus Lophius; species Lophius americanus. The sequence continues at coordinate 2,621,466 of JBBDHG010000050.1, forward strand.
TTTTGGCGAAAGTATTTTTCCACAGCGAACCGCCGTCATTAGTTGACATGCAGCAAATGGCGAACAGATGAGTGGCGGGTCGTTCCGTCGGCAGATTAGTTCCGTCTGCCTCGGCTCGGTTTTGACGGACGACGCTTGGCGGGATTAGAACTCAAAGAATAATATTCCCCCAGAATTCCCGTGGTCGATCAGGATCAGGAAACGCAGTCAGGAGTTTCAAACCAGGCCGGCTTTTCCCAGCTGACGTTTCCTCCGCAGCCGAGGCGTCCCAGTTCATTCATTAATGAACCAAACACTGTTAAAAAAACCAAACAGGATCTGGTTCGTCTTCATGCAGAGTTTCCCCTCAGGGGAAAATGTGCCGCAAATTTAAAAAACAAAAAAAACAAAGCACATGCAAATTAAGAAAACTTCCTTGTCCGTCTGACAACATATGCGAAGCATTCGGAGAACGTGCCGCAAAGACCGCAACACAACACATTGGGAAAAGTGTTGACATGGCAGCATCACCGGAAGCAGTAGAGGTAGAAACAGTACACTGTAAAAACCCAAAAAAGTACCATCCACTCAGAATCATCTCTTTGTCTCACATCAGGGTTCCTTGGCTCTACCGCCACGTCCACAAGCTGCACCACCAGCACCGAACGCCCTTCGCCCTGGCGGCGCAGGACGCCAGCTCGGCCGAGCTGCTCTCCCTGATGCTGCTGGCTCTCTTCAGCGTCTGGTTGGTGGGCTGCCACCCGCTGAGCGAAGCCGTCTTCCACCTCGCCAACAGCTGGCTGGCGGTGGAGGACCACTGTGGCTACGACCTGCCGTGGGCTCCCCACAGACTGCTCCCCTGGCTCGGAGGCGCTCCCTTCCACCAAATCCACCACCAGGTCCACAAAGGAAACTACGCCCCTTACTTCACCCACTGGGACCACCTCTTCGGGACGTACCGGTCGTCGGGGTTTACTCCAGGTCCAGCTACCAGGAAAGAGTTGAAGTGAAGGACATCAGTGAGACGTGAAACGCCATCCGTAACAAGTCCTACACTTCGGTCCCCGACAGCAAACGTACGACCCCGAAAAAACCAGAGGACCTACATTGAGACACAAATGGGTTCTTTTTTTTACGGTTGGGAAAGTTAAGGACGAGAAAAACTGTGTTTTCCACAAAAAAACTCCACCTTGTGAGTTACGTAGGAACTATTACAGTAAAAAAAAACGTTAACAAGTTATTGTCTGAGCTCAGTAATAAAAGATTACTGAGCAAGAGGTCCGGGGTCAAAGGTCGAGCCGAACTAAATGGGACCAACGGGGAGGTTGTTACGTCATGTTTCAGAATTTGATACGTTGATGGGCTGACATTCACTTTTCCACCACTTTAGAGTGATTCAAGAGAAAGATTGAATCTATTCATATGTTGACTGTGAGAGAGTGAAAGCAGAACCAGACGAGGAGAAAGAAAAGAAAACCCGAACGAACAGCTGATCAACCGGTTTTGTCCTCCATGAGCCGGAGGGATTAAACGGATCAGAATGACGACGATTGAGGTTGATTTTGCTTTTATGGAGGGATTTTAGGCAGTTTATTATGGGATAGGTTCAGACTGATAATAACCTTTTAAGAGGAAAAGTGAAAATCAGAGTGAATAACAGCAAAATGACTTTAAACTCTTTTCAGTTTGATATTTTGTGCAAAATACATTCATTTACTTTCTTGGATACACTGCAAAAAAATTTGCTTCACGAAACAACAGCGGCTTATACTTGAAAAACTTTTCTTTATTTAAAAAAATATTACATTTCAACCCTGCTTGAGGGTTAGGTATTGTACAAATATTGTATATATTCTTACTTTGAAATCAAAAAAATATATATATATGCCAGGATTTTATCCTTTTGTTTGTGGAGAAATGACGTTTGTCGAAATGTTTCATACTGGAAATGTAAATGTGCGTATCGTAAAAACATATGTTGTAAAGCAGAATAATAATATACGATATACAAACAGAGAAATGATATAACTTATAAGGGAACTTCTTACTTGAGTCATGATGTTTATAGATTTTACAGTGTATCATTTCTGTTATTGTCCTCCGATAACTGGAGATCGGTCGATTTGTTTACAATTGGGGGTTCTGGATTATGAACTGATCCTCTCAGGTCCCGCCACAGCTCTTCGATGAGGTCCGGACTTTGACCGGGAGCTGGACAACACACAGACTGATGACCTGACATTCTCCCTTCAGAAGTTTCCGGCAGCCGTCCGGGCCTTGGATTGTTTTTCTGCGACTTCCTGACTTACGACACACACCGCGTTTTTTTTTGGGAGGAATATCTGGAATGTGGTCCGCTTCTGTGAAGGTTCACTTACGTTCCGGGTCTTCTCCGTGTGTCGAGAATGTGAATCTGGGGAGTAACAGAACTTTAGAAACCGCTTTGGAACCTTTCCCAAACTGATGGATTTCAATCACCATCTGGAATTTCCTTTGATTTTGGCTTGGTGTGCTTTTTGGTGAGACCTTTAAACCAACTCCGGCTTCTTTAAGTGTTCTATGTAATGATGATGTGACTGACGGTCTCGAACGGTCCAGTTGGTTTTAAGATCATCTCTTGGTTCAACAAATAAAACTTTTCATTTTTAAAACTTGTATTTCACGTCTTTGTTTCATGTTTCAAACTTTATTTAAAAATACAAAAACCTTTTAATACGAGATGAGATAATGAGCCAGTAGATTACATTTTCAATATAAAATTATGAATGGAAAAAAAAAGGAACTGTTTCTTGAATTAGAGTTCAGTGTTTTCTACTTCTTACACTGTAAAAAATATTGTTTTTTAACTCATTTGTGATGATTTTTTCCCCCAACATTTTTTACAGTGTAGATGATAGAACGGAAACCATATGCGAGAAGTATTGATCTTTTTATCTAACTCCGTGGATTCTGGGAGACACGTCGGAACGGCGTAAATATTTACAGTGAAATCTCCGGCTTTAGCTCGATCTCTGGATAATTTGAGCCAGACTTTTCTGCAAGAGCTTTTAGTAATAAACATTTTGTTTGTGTTCTTTTGGTGAATCACCCAATGCCTCAACATTATTTGGCAGGATAGTCATGGGAAAACAGGAGAAAAGCAGCCGTTCACCTCTGGTTCAGGTTCAGGTTTCGGCGCTGCTGTGTTCGGAGATTTGTTCGCCCCGGGGCGACTGGGCCGTCTGAGTTCTTTGTAGAACTTGTCCCATGTGGATTTGAGGGAGAAAAAAAAAATCTAAAATCAAAACCACATGTGTCTTTTTTTCTTACCAGACTTGAAGCCGTAGCGCTTATAATTTACGGCGGCGCTGCGACCGTCAGAACCCTCGCGGCCCGCTAACGACAGCCCACTTTAGGATTGATGTTCTGCAGAACCCAGCTGAGATCCTGCCAGAGTCATCTGTTGTTCTCACATGAAAAGAGGAGAGTAAAGAACTTGAGACCGCTAGAACTTCCTTCACTTCATCTCGGTGAGAGATTGGATGCGTGTCCGACACATCGTGAATCACAGCGGAGATTAACAGGAAGCCAAACGTGATTCTCGCCCAGAGAAAACCAGTTTACAGCCGCAGCGTTTGAAAAACAAAGAAACCCAAAAAAACACCTGGGAATTAAATTCTTCTCTTGTGCAACGTTCATGAAATACCTCTGAAGACTGAAACAGCTGATCATCTGTTTCAGTCTTCACCCTGTCCTCTGCATCTTCCTCACACCAACCAGCTGCATGTCCTCTCTCACCACATCCAGAAACCTCCTCTTTGGTCTTCCTCCTTCTTCTCCTGCCTGCAGCTCCATCTCCAGCATCCTTCTACCAGTAGATCCACTATCCCTCCTCTTCTTCACGGGTCAGAACCATCTCAGTCTGTCCTCTCTGACTTTGTCTCCAGGACGTCTCACCTGGACTGTCCCTCTGATGTCCTCTTTTCTAATCCTGTCCTTCCTCCTCACTCCCAGAGAACATCTGAACATCTTCATCTCTGCCTCCTGTCTTGTGGTCAGAACCACCGTCTTTAAACCATCCAGCAGAACTGCTCTCACCTCCATCTCAGAAACCTTTCCCTTCACTCCTGCTGCTGCTCTTCTGTCACAGATAACTCCTCACACTCTTCTCCACCCACTCCAACCTGCCTGCACTCACTTCTTCACCTCTTCTCCAAACTCCCCGTTGCTCTGAAGAGTTGAGCCCAAGCCCTTAAACTCCTGAACCTTCTCCACCTCTGCTCCTCCTGCCTCCCTTTCATTCACACACATGTAGTCTGTCTCGCTGCTCCTGCCTCTTCCTCTTCTCTCCAACGCCTACCTCCACCTCTCCAGGTTCTCCTGCTCCCGCTCCCCGCGCTCACTGCAGATCACATGATGTCCTCCACCAACATCATAGTCCATGGAGACTCCCGCTGACCTCCTCTTCCGGTCTGTCCATCACCATAGCAAACAAGAAGGGGGTCAGAGCCCATCCTTGATGCAGTCCCACCTCAAACCCATGTCCCTGTACTGCACACCTCACCGCCGCTCCAGAATTATTTTCATCAATCCAGTACTCGTTCTCTAAATCCACAAAGACACACTGCAGCTCCTTCTGAACCGTCTCCCTCATCACTCTCAAACCCCTCATCTTCATCGTGCCGCTCATCAGCCTTCATGCCTCCGTAGCTGCTGCAGTCCCGCGCGTCACCATTGTTCCTTGTAAATCAGAACTAGAACCTTCAGTCTTCCTCTCCAAAACCACGTTGAACAAAACATGCAAGAGAACCTCAGACTGTGTTCTTGGAGGGCGAGGGCGAGGGCGAGGGCGAGTCACTGCTCCAGATGATGGATGACAGATGTTCAGGTTCTTTTGTGACCTGACATTAGCTCGACTCGTTTACAAACCCAGACTGGAGGTAATATTTCTAAACCTCCATCTGTTCTTCATTAGTCTTGCTTTTTTGCGAGTATTGCAACATCCAGTTCTCAAACAGCGCCGACAGATTACGGACCTCCTCGTCCTAATCTCCGCCCACGGAGGCGGGGCTTGAGCTCAGAGAAGTCTCCCTCGGATCTGAGGAGGCTTTGGGAAAGAGCCGGGGATGAGCACTGGGTGGTGGTGTTGTCAAGAGATGAAGCGATAAGCATGTGACCCAAAACGGAAACAATCAGGCCCTATTAGAGACCCAACGTCAGAGTCAGGGCGCGTCTCGCATCGTTTGGATCACACACGACAAAACACACGTTCGCAGTTTGTTCTCCTGCCGGACCCACGTTAGTCCTGGACTCTTCGTGCATCAGGCTCCCGTTCAGTTTGCTTATCTGTGGTTAGGTGTGCTCCGGGGTGAAAACACGTAGGCCGCGGTTTAATATGTTCTTTCTGACGGACCAAACGAGACGGAGAGCGCCCCGGCGTTCCTTATCCACACAGCAGATAGTAGAAAACTTCCCGTTTGCTGGTGTTTCCTGTGAGTGCAGCTCTCGGTGACAGAGGCCAGATCCATATTTCTTCCACTGTTCTGTAAATATCCAATTAGTGAGCTTTGACCGCCTGCCTCAGGGTCCTTGCACTCCGGTCGGCCGCCATCTTGCAGCCGTTTTTAGACGACCTCTGCTCTCGTCTTACATGAGAGCGTTGGAGTTGTTTGCTTTCGGAAACGGTCTGATTTCACCCGCCTCAGACTTTCGGGTGAGGAGGCTGTGAAAACGTCTAGAACTATAAAAACAAATAATACTATTGTTGTCGTGCAGAGTCCATATCGTGATTATGATTATGATGAGTTATTTTTTAAGGATAGCCCTGGTTCTGGGTTTGAATCCACCGGCGGACCTTGGGGCCCCACCTGTATCTCCATGATTGACAAGGTTCCCAGAGCGTAAAATGATGCATTATGGGTGACCTGGTGACTCTAAAATTGGCTGGGCGTGAATTGTTGTTCATTTCCGTGTCAAACCTGTGACTTGTCCGGGAAAAAGACCGCCTCTCGCCCGATGTCGGCGAAAATAGGCTCCGCCTCCCCCGGCAGAACCTCCAGATGTACATAGTTATTGTTTTTATATCAGTTTTACCGTCCGAGTTTCCTCGTTTTCATTTAATTAGTCAACACGAAGCAAGTGCCTGTTTTTATATATATCTTATATATAAATGTATCTTATATATATATATATATATATATATATAAATGTACATATGTATATATGTATGTATATGTATCTTTATATATCCCTTAAAATGATCACGGCTTTAGCTACTAAACCTTTTTCCGCCCGTGTTAAAACTTGTTTATATGTAAAAACTTATTTTTCTAAAGGGGTACTCTAATCCTTACATGTCAGAACTCAAATTTAACTACTTCTACTCAAACCTCAAACAGATATTGTGGTTCATCCTGACTTCCTGTAGTGGAAATCTGGGTCCTTAGACACACATTTTGTCTAGTTTTACAAATGAATCGTAGCGATTAGCATGTTTAGCTTTAGATTTGAATTACACAGAAGTAGATCTATAGTCAGAGCGATTTCCCCTTCTAGCAAACGGCGGTTGGCACCTTCCTCCTGCCGCTAGCTCTTTCTGCTAAGCTAAGAAAGTTCTCTATCATCAATCATTTCATCCAGCCCTCAGCGAGAATGTATATATATATATATGTATATATATATACATATATATAAATATATTTCCTCCTAGGTTGAGTTTGCGTCTATAGAGGCTCCATGCGGACGTTCTGTCAGATTTAGATCTATAATCCACACGACATGCTTCCTCCTGGGTCCGACCTCAAGCACTTAAGCTCCAGCAGCGACCAGCTTCGCACAATCTCGTCTTTACATCTGGCTCTACGTATGTTTCCCTTCTATCTTCTCCATCTTTAACCCTTTAATGTCCTAATCAAGAGGAAAAAAACTAAGCTAATAGCACTTCCTCTATAGACATAAGAGTTAATGCCTCCTCCTTGGGTCCGCTTTTGTCCTTTGGTGTCCCCCAGGGCTCCATCCTTGGCCCCTTACCGTTTAACATGTACACGCTGCCACTGGATCTTATTATAGATCCAGTGATTATAGATTCACGTTTTTAGGGGGTCGCCAAAGCAGACCGTGTCGCTCCGCATATTTATTTGGCATTGGTTTTTATGTTGGATGCCCCCCGGACTTCTATACGAGGACATTAAAAGGGTTGAATCATCACCTCCGACCTCCGACCTCCATTCTCCTGCAGCTCCAGACGGCTCACCTCCAGATTGCACTCAACGCTGGAGAGAAAATGAAGGAGCGTGACTCTGGCGAGAAGCTTCAGCGGGAACCGGCAGAGATACTCGACTCCTTTGTTCGCACTCACGCCTCACAAACAGGTTCTCCATCTCCGCTGTTTGCGTCTGCTGGCTGTCAGCCGGAGCAGCAGCCCATTTATTTCCTTCATTAGCGGGCCCTCCACTCCGTTTCCCATGGTTCTTTGTTTGTGTGTCATGTGTGAACTTTGACCTGCCGGCTGATACTGTTGCAATGAATGATCTGAATGTCAGCCGAAATTGTATCATCGGTCTAGGAGCTTCTCCCTGAAGATCACAAAGAGGAAGGTTGACGCTCGATGTTGAAAAAAAAAGATCATGTAGGTGTGAAAAAGTTCCATCTCTAGATATTTTTGGTTAATCTTAAATTAATGATCATCACCTTACCCTTTTCCACGCGCTGGTTCCTAACTGATTTGGAGCCAGAGCCTGATTTAGCACCAGCTCCTTGCTCTCAAAACTGGTGCCAGACAAGCACCAACACTTTGCCGGTCTAGAGCCAAGAACCAATTACGTTAAAAGGTGACGTAATGGCGCGGCTCTGACTTGGCTCCTTGCCAATGGAATAGCAAACAGGTTCTTAGGAGGTGCTCGAGATGAACCGCCTAAGAACCGGCACCGGCACCAGACAAGCACCAGGTTACTTTTTGGTGGGAAATGGGTAAGTGACGGCGTTTTGAAAAACAGAGTATTCAAACTTTGCGACTCACGGATAAATTCATAATAACGACGTTTCGTTCGGGAGCAGTTCTTTATTTCTCTTCTCAACAAACTTTTGATTTGTGCTGCAAAATTCTTGATCCTGGTTACAAAACCGGCTTCACACACCAAATGACTTTCAAATGTACATATATATCGTCTCCTACGCTGTTGTAAAAATAAATAAATTAGAACAATAAATAGTCTTTTCCTTTGACACAAGCAGCAGAGGTATGAAAAGGCTTTGAACAGAAAGACGCTGTATTTTCCTTTTACTTCTCCGTCATTGGTCACGACCTTCGTGAGATAGTATCTGTCCAAAAAGGTCTTTTTTAACATTAGATGATGCAGGTTTGCGGCCCAGTGGGCTATGTCAGTGAGTTGAGTGAAGATTGCTCGTTGCCTAGGAATGTGGACCGTCCGACTCCACCCCCTCCCCCGTCCCGCCGCCTCAGAATGGCGTCAAGTTCTCCAATCCCGAGTGGCGGCGTTCATGTTTCTCAACCCCCCACACCTTGCTATCGCTGGGGCGCAGGGGAGTGGAAAAGAGGCATGTGAAGTGGGAAACAGGGTTGAGGTTGATAACCCTGCCACTCGGACCCCCGCGCAGCGCCTACGTATCAGGGGGTAGCAGGAGGCAGGGGGGGGTGGGGCCCCGTGAGTTCATGTCTTGTCAGGTCGCCTCAGAGAGGTCACTTTGCGGCACAGGACACATGAAGTGCTGATTAGTTCTTGCATTGCGCTGGGAGGCCTGATAAGTGGAGAGGAAGACAGATTTCATGGGGGGGGAAGGAGGGGAGGGGGGGGCCCACTAGTTCCCACCGCAGGATGTCCTCAGTCTGATGGAAACCCTGCGCCTCTTTGTGATCCTTGCGAATATGGCGACGCATCTTTACGTCGCCGCTGATGATAGCCTGATGGAAGTTCTCAATAATCGTGACTTTGACCGTGCAAGATGAAGAACGTGTTTCTATTTTGCAGCTTAATTTGTCCACACTCGTTGATTTGAAGGGGCACAGTTTCACTTCCTGTTTCACGGGGGTGGGGGGGGTTGGGGGTCCCCCCTTAAGTCCAGCCGTTATCCAACCGTCCGATCACCAGTTAATCCTTCTTCTTCTTTTTTTTCCCGGCTTCCTCTTACTGTAAGACTTTACGAAGCCCTTTATCTGCAGCCGCACTCGGCCACCACCATGCCCTCATACTTGTACTTGTAGGTGACCACGCCTGTGTCGTCCAGGTACAGCAGCGAGATGGGGTCCAGCTTGGTGGGCACGCAACAAGCCCGCGCCGCCTTCTGCGGACTGTTGAGGCTGATCAGCGTCTGGACGATGGCGTGTTTGGTGGGCGTGACGTGCTTGGTGAGCGGCAAGGAGCAGACGCCGGCGCACTCGAAGGCGTCGTAACCGGTCGGCGCCAGGATCCAGCTGTCCCAGCCGATATCTTTGAACTCCACGAACAGCGATTGCTTCCGGCAGTAGTTTCCCTTGGCGTTCCGTCGGATGCGGGAGGTCGAGTCGTAGATCCGATTGGAGCGCATCTGGATGAGGTCCTCCTCGTCTGGCTCACGCTCGCCGCCCCCGTCCCTCTCCGAGGCCCCCCACAGCCCATTCTGCATGGCTCCGAAGTCATTCTGGAGAATCAGGTTCGAGGTTTCGTGATCGATCATCTCGTTCAGCTCGCGCTTATCGTCGCGGTGATCGCTGCTTTGGTCGTCAGAGAAAACAATCAGCAGAGGTTTGTGCTTCTCCTCAGGGCTGGTGTCAATCTTCATGTCCCCCTCAGGCGGACCCCCGTCTTTGCTGTCCTCTGTCACACTCTGAAGAGCGTCTTCGTCGACCACGCTGGCGATGTGCACCTCCAGCCGATGCGTGTGGCTGCTTTCAGATTTGCACCAGCGAAGAACGGCGGCCGTCAGGTCAAAGGCCTCCCAGCCGTTATCGGTGCCGTAGACCTGGCGTGAGGCCAGCTCCAGCGGCTCCACCCGCTCTCCACCCCCTCTGAAGCCGTCGCCTCTCACAATATTCTCATTCGTTATGTTATCGCCTTCGTCATACATCTCCAGTTCGTAGATGGTGACCTTGCGGTCGACGCCAGCGTAGAGGTGGCGGTCGGTTTGGACAAGTGTGTAGAGGCGAAGCTCGGCGGCTGTGATGTGTTCGTGAAGCGGGACTGACACGTTGAAGAGGAGGGCGTGACGCCTGACGCCGACACCTACGAAACTGGGAGACGAATCTGGGGGCGAGACAAAATGGTTAAAGTTAGCGTGGACTTTTACGGACAAAGTAACATAAGCCTCTCCTAGCCACGCCCACTTGAGACGAATATAGTCTTCGACCACATGGAAAATAATTGTTTAGCATTATATAATTATTTGTAACCTCCTTCAGGTTCTGAGGTCCACGTTTGTGGACTCTCCTCTGCAGCACATGCCACAGATGTTCTGTTGGGTTCAGGTCATGGCAGAACCTTTATTCTGTGACCTCTGAACCATTCTGGGGTTGATGTTGAGGTGATCTTCAGAACATTGTCCCGCTGGAAGGTCCAACCACGACCCACTTTAAGGTTCCTGACAGGCTTTTAGGTTTTCATCCAGTATCTGCTGGTGTTTGATGGAGTCCATGGAACCAAGTCTTTTAACAAGACGTCCAGAACCTTTGGAAGAAAAACAGCCCCATAGAGAACCACCACCAGACTTCAAAGTGGGCTTGAGCGGCTTTTCTCTATGGCTTTTTCTTTTGCTGCGCCAAAACCATCTTCCATGTTTCCTGTCAAAAAGGTCTACTATGATTTTGGCTGACCTTTAACCTTGTTTTGGTGAAAGTCCCAGTGGTGTTTGTCAAACTGTAGCAGCGTTAGCTTGTGTGTGGACAACAGCAGAGGCCTTTTTCTTGCTGCCCTCCCAAACAGCTGGTGTCGGTGTCGGCGCAAAGATTCAACTGACCTCTCACCTCTCTAGCTGTAATCCTTGGACTGTCTTTAGCCAGTCGAACCATCCTCCTAACAGTGTTTGCGTCCAGTTTACAGACATGTCCTCTTCCAGGCTGATGTCTATCATCTCCAGTCTCTTTAAACTTCTTCATTATTGATCTAAGTAATCAAACTGACATTTGAACTGCTGAGAGATGTTCTTGTCTCCATTATCAGATTTGTGCAGCTCTAAAAGCTCCTCATTGCTGTGTTCTCTGGTCTTCATCATGGTGAAGAACCTCAGAGAGAATCAGGAATGTGTCACTTCATATTTATACCCCAGTCAAACAGGAAGTACCTGTTCACTACTTCAGAGTTCCTGCTCACACAGGTGAAGATAGAAATATAAAACAGAGTGGAAATATCTTTCAGTTACCTTTTTTTATCGCAGGATTTTACCGATAATTAGAGAAAAACATTTGTTTTTCTCTCTAATGACTCTCTTAATTATGTTGCTTGAGTCAGAGGTCAGATTATTGTGAAGATTAATTAGAATTAGCGATCTTTGGTACAGACCTAAATAAATTTTTTTCCATCTTATTTAACTCATTGTTTTAAAAAAACAAAAAGGGGCCGGCATGACGACACTGCAGAAGATGAACTTTGTCCTTCCTTACTTTGACTTTCCAGAACATCAGGACATGAGACAAAATACTAAAGAAAAGATTCTTCTAAGTCAAACCCGACCCTCACTGAGACAGAGGAAACATCTCTATCTGTGGCGTGTTGGATCGTTACCTTCATTTTTGAAGCTGCGGATGATGTTGGCGGTGGGCAAAGCACTGCGGTCGTTGGCGAAACGGTTGTAGACCTCCATCATGTACTCAGGCGGCTCCTCTCGAACGCTTCCAGGAGGCAGGAGAGGAGGGCCCAGGCCGGACAAGTTGAAAGTTCTCAGGAACTGCTCCTTCAGGCTCTCCAGGAGGTTCTGCATGCTCATGTTGTTGTCCTGCTCCGTCGTTAAGGGGTCCACCACCCCTCCATGCCCGTCTCCCAGCCCCGGAGCGGGCCGGTGCCTCTGGTGGGGGGTGTAGATGGGGCTGCTCTGTCCACACGGAGGCCTCTGGAGCAGCAGGACGGACAAGAGCAGGAGCAAAGTCTTGGAGCTGCAGGTGATTCCAAGTTGAGAGACCCAAACACTCGCCATGGAAAAAACAATCTGCAGCGTCTTAGATTGTGCCCTCAGGGGGGGATCTATGGGTGGGCCGATGCAGCAGTAGGATTAAAAAAAAAAGAAGAAAGAATGTGTTTCCTGAAAGCTTTAAAGCAGAGGTGGATGTAAATGTCGGTCAGTTCATCGGGCGGCTGGAAAAGTTCTGGTCCCTGGCGGCTGACAGTTGGGTGGTTGACCTTCCAGCAGGAGTGCGTTCCTCCGGATCTCACTGCATTTATTCTCAGGCACACCTTCTGATGACCCGAGGGACGGGGCTGTGGTTCCGGTGACAGGGTGGCCGAGGCTCGGCTTTGTCCGTCCCGGTCATCTCTGTCGTGTCCTCTCTTCAGTCGGTCTCTGTGCTCTGCTCTCGTCTCCTCAGCTCTTTCTTTCTGGCTCTTATCTGTGACATGGTGGGCTCTGCATGGTGTGTGTGTGTGTGTGTGTGTGTGTGTGTGCGTGTGTGTGTGTGTGTGTGTGTGTGTGTGCGTGCTAGCCTCCAACTTTGTGTAATGCACATGAGCGTGTGTTATCTCACAACTTCCTTAATGAGGATTTCGTAAACACTGTCCTGTAGCCTCTTCCTAGTGGAAGTTCTATTTTGTTGGGGTGGGTGCTGTGGGGGTTGATATTCTTCATTTGTTTATTTGCTTTACAAACGGTGGAGCCCGGCGCCGCCGCCGCGCTCCACCGTTTGTTTTATTTTCCATAAAATATACCGAAGGTCTGTTGATATGCTTGAATGTAACAGGATACATCTATTAGGCCTCGCTTGTCCGAATGAAATTGGAATGCAATGAGGTGTGAGGTCTTGATGGCGGAGGGGGGAAGATAATGAACATTTCAGGTCGCTCCTGATTACAAGAAAAATAATCCTTCACGCTCGTTTAGCAGAGCGACAATCGCTCTTTTCTGGTGCTTCCGTTTGTACTTCCTCTTCGGGATAGAGGTGTACGAATTCTGTTACGTGGGTACTAGATGATCCTGGAGTGGCACCCAGTAGAGGACATCCCTCCATCAAGGCCCAACGGTCCTCGTTAATCGTATCCTCAGAAAGTCGTATTTCATCGAATCGTCTGCAGATCCGTCGTGTTAATGCGATAACTCGTAAGCTATTCCATGTATCACTCTCAAACGTTTTTTTCCCCCCATAGACCTTAGTGTGAGGAAGAACTGGAGAGATTTGATAAAGGTCAGTTGCGTATTTCCACCACTAGGGGAGCACTATCTTTCAACTTCTTGGGCCATAATTATATCCCCCAAAAAGTCGGGGGTATTATGGAATAGTCGTAGCCGCCGCTGCAGATAACGCGATAATTCAAAAAGTATTTCATGCATCATTCTCCAATTTGATACCCACATAGACCCAAGTGTGAGGAAGAACTGGTTGGTTGTATATTTACAACACAAGGGGAACTTTAGGGTCCATTATTTTGTAATTGTTCTTTTTTAACATTAGTGCCCATTATGGTTCATGTCTTTGATCCCTTTGATCCCTTTCATTCCATTGATGTTCCCTTGGAACAAAATCATTACATCTGCCAGCGATTAAGTCCAAATCTGGGGAATATGAACCGACCGGAGGAAAACTGTCGTGTTTTATGCCTGAGCTCAGAAAAACTAGTAAACTGTTTTTATCTTCATCGTTGAGTCACTATGAGATCTGATCCTAGAACAGACTGCTGACTTCATAGAAATAGTCAGGTTGAGTTGTTTGAGATCATTAATGAGTCAAGTAAAATTAAGTTAATTTCATATCCTTGTAAAATGCAGGGGATTCGGGGGTTTTCAGGGAAAAGAACTTGCTGAAGTGTAAAAAAAAACATGCGTTCTTAATCTCTCTTCTCTCGCACATGGAATTAGATTCAACTTAAATACTTAAGCCAAAGTGAAGAAAAATACCGTGTCTTGTCTTTCTGCAACCCAAATTGTTTTATTAATTGAATCTTAATTTAGTATTAGTAAGTAGGATGTGGGATTTAGTGCCATCTACTGGTCAGGTTCCAGACTGCAACTAACAGAACTCACCTCAGGACGCATTTCTGGTGTGAGAGTGAGTAACTCCGAGTGTTGAAATGAACGTGGTTGTCCACGACGACATCTATCGTTCAGTCGAGCGACGACGTTCCTTTAGGTAGAAAGTCTGGGGGTATTATTGACGCGTCACCGGCGCCGTCCACCGATCCTTCATGTTAACACCATAACTCAAAAACTGCTTCATGGATCAATTTCAAATTTTATGCCTGGATAGACCTTAGCGCAAGGAAGAACTGGGTCGATTTTGGGAAAGGTCAGTTGCATATTCCCGCCACTAGGGGGAGAATATGCAACTTTTGATTTTGGGAAAATCACAGTTTTCGGGGCATAATTTCTCATCCATCGTCCCGATTCAGTCCAAATTTGGTGCTACAGGAAACGACTTGAGGACATCCATCTTGTTTGTATCACATTCTACCCTAATAGTTTACATTTTACTCACGAGGAGGAGATTTCCATACATAACTTCACATTAAATTTTAGGAGTTCAATAAGGGGAATTGGTTGTACAATGCAGGGGATTGAAGGTTTTTCACAGATATACCCTTGCTGTCAGGGACGACAGTCCCCTAAACATGCCGGATGTTTTCTGACAGACCCGCACATTATTCCCTGAGAATGCTAAAAATGACGTATCTCGAAATGTTTAATAAAAGTGAAAAAAAATACATTTGTGTTTTTCTGGCTCAAAACCAACCCCCCCCCCCCCCCCCCCCCCCTCCCCCCCATGGAGACGGAAATCTGTTTAGTAGTTTTTACATAATCCTGCTGATGACACAACCAACTAACTGACCAACGAGGATGAAAACATGACCTCTTTGGCGGAGTTAAATATACAAGAGCGAGGAAGTCCTCTGCAGGAGGAGATGTGGCACATTCTCAGTTTCCTCGTGTTTTCGAGACCTCTGAGCGAGACAACAACAAGTCCGATGTGATGGAAACTGAGTGACTCATAGAGGAAAACTTCCACCATCCTACCGCGCCACACTGGGTTTAAAGCGGACTGTCAGCAGTGTGGGGTCAGGAGGCTGGTTAGATAATAATAATTCACGCCGCTGGATCTGAATAGCTCCACCTGAACCCTCATTCCACCGAACGACCGTCCTCTCATTCCTCGGCTTCTTTGTGTGACCCGCAGATACACTCCTGATTGCGGTGCGTCACAGAGATGGGAACGAGCGCAGCTTTTCCTGCCTCTACCACTCATCTGCCAGGCTGATATTTGACAGACGTGCTGTTATCTCACGCGCTGTTAAACTGCTGCCGCGACAGACTAGCACATCTTCCTGACGGCCGTAAGAAGGCTTGATAGTGGCAACGTCCGTTTGCACACAAAAACACATTCACACAGTCGGCCCCGTACAGTTTCATATCGGGGGCCTCAGTCTGCATACAAATATGGATATGTGGTAACCATGGTAACCTATGGAGGTCAGAGTCACCGTGTTTTTTAAAGGGAACTCTCCAAAAGCCAACATGGCCGACATTTTGGTACCAGACAGCATGGCTATATACCTGAAAGGCCCCGAATCCCCTGCATTGTACAAGCAATCCCCCCCTGAGTGAACTCCTCAAATTAAACGTGACTCGTTAATAATCTCAAACAGTCCATAGTGACTCAACCCAACTATTTCTATGAAGCTCTAGGATCAGATCCCATAGTGACTCAATAGTGAAGATGAATGCAGTTAACTAGTTTTTCTGAGCTCAGGAATAAAACAAGACAAGATCATATCAGACACAATTTACATTTGAATCATTTGGACCAAATTTGGACCAAATCGGACCAACGGTTGAGAAATTATGGCCCGAAAACGTTTTTGAGATAAATCTCCCCCTAGTGGCGGAAAAATGCAACCCACTTTTTCCAAAATCAATGCAGTTCCTCCTCGCATTAAGGTCTATGAGGCCAAATCATTTTTAAAATGATCCATGAAATAGTTTTTGAGTTATCATGCTAACAGGATGGATATGCGGCGGCAGAACTGGCAGAGGCGGCGGCTCAGCTTTATGGGCAACAGAGGGCATTATGGGAATGAATTAAAAATGAAAGAGTGAAGATGATGAAGACAATAACAGAGAGAAAGAGCAGGTAATGTCCATTGTTCCCTGAAGTCTGTTCTAGGAAGCCAGTCTATCAACTAAACCCGGCTTTTTTTACAGTTATTCTGACTTATTTTCACTTGATTTAGTTCCATCTAGTTAAAAATAGTTTATTTTATTTATTATCCACATTTATTATGACTTTTAAATGTCATTTATACTCACAGATTCTCTCAATCAGCCGGACTCCATCAACCAGGAGATTCACAGATGGAAGTTGAGGAACCAAGCTGTCGAAACTCTGGATCTCAAAGACGTAACATCTGCTGCATGTTCATTTAGATCACATGACCTGTGAGCACCTGTTCAGGTGAGGGTTCATTCTCTGGACTGAAGACTTCTAAATGGCTATTGTGTCCATTCATTAAATGCTTTCCACAATGCACAAAAACTAAATACTAACTACTACTAAAATCTAACTTCCTAGCTTTCAAGCAGCAAGTTAGATTTGCTGCTTGGAAGCTAGCCTGTCAGTGGCTAGCTTCCAAGCGAGCTATTTAAATTTACCTCGACTTCATCTTTGGTCCCTCGCAGGTCAGGTACGTTGAAATCGGTGAAAGGTGCGTCCAAAACATCAACTTCAGGACAAAATGTTCCCCTGCTGCCCAATATATGTGTAACCATGGTAACCCGATAATATAGGCCACCAAAGGACAGGTAACCATGGTAACCCGATGATATGTCCCACCCACTGACAGGTAACCATGGTAACCAGATGATATGTACCACCCACTGACAGGTAACCATGGTAACCAGATGATATGTCCCGCCCACTGACAGGTAACCATGGTAACCAGATGATATGTCCCACCCACTGACAGGTAACCATGGTAACCAGATGATATGTACCACCCACTGACAGGTAACCATGGTAACCAGATGATATGTACCACCCACTGACGGGTAACCGTGGTAACCAGATGATATGTACCACCCACTGACGGGTAACCGTGGTAACCATGGTTATCAACGTTCTTATGGCTTCAGTGTCGGTGGTTAGAACTTCCATCATCACGTTCTCTGATGAAGAACCTTCATGTTTCAGAGCAGACTTCCGGTCAGTCAGTAAAGCAGGTGCCTTTTATGTAGAGGCTAAGCCCCGACAGCGCAGTGGTTATAGGTTCAAATCCCCCCTGTGACACCTTGTTATGTGTCAATCACCACCTTGGGATTTCTACAGTCATTGTTCAGGAGATTTATTATTACACTAAGATGTTTGTAAATATCTGACCTATTATTATAAAACCTCAGAATGACATTATTTCTGTACGTTTCAGGACGACTGGATGATTCTGTTGACGGATGTCCTTTAAAGTCATATTGACCCATTATTGTTTTCTTACCCTTACATTCATTCTCAATAAGAGAGAATGGTTCATTTCATTTGTTGTTGTTGTTGTGGATTATTCAACACAGCAATATATTTGAATTAGAGCTATTAAGATAGCAATTTACCTTTCCCAAAATCAACCCAGTTCTTCCTCGCTCTAAGGTGTAAAGGGGAATAAAATGATAGAAATGATCAATGAAAACGTTTTTTGAGTTATCGCATCAACAAAAAAGGTTCTGCATCGATGACGGCTCCATTAAATCCCCGTCTTTTAAGAGATATGATACTAATAATACTAATAATAATGGTTATGTGTAAATGATTAAGCGTCAAACAATAGTCAGTAGTATCGGTGGTGGACTCCCCCTCCCCCCCCAGAACCAAATCCTGTTGGGCTCCTCATGAAGGCCTGACCCGGCTCCGAGTCAACCCCTTCCCTCTGTGTGTGATGCATTTATTCTGTCCACCTGTATTTATCCTGCCTGATCCGGAGATCCGTTGGTCTTTGCTGAGTCAGCGAAACAAATCTGCTGCCTTCAAGTCTTTAATGTGAACAAAGCCTGTTGTTGACAGGCACAAACAAACGAGTCAATAATTTATCTAGACGACCAAACAGGCCTCAGAAGGAATCCGTCCGATTGCCCGGCGGCAGGAAGTCCACGTGAGGTCCAGTCGTAAATCCATTCTATGGCGGGCCCGAGGCGTTTAGGTGGGAGCCTGCGTCTGCGTGAGGAGGAACCGCTCAACGTCCCGCTGCAGCTCCCCGTTGCATCTCTGGACCTCGTCTCGGACGCGCTCCGCGTTTCTGAGGGAGATCTCCAGAGCGGCTATTTGGCGGCGATCCGCCTCCAGAGCGGACTGGAGCTCCGCCACCTGCGCCCTCAGCTCCTTGTTCTCCTGCTGCAGACTGAACGACAAGAGACGGAGACAGAGAGAGAGAGAGAGAGAGAGAGAGGTCCAATGAGAACAACCTGGTTCTGTTCTGGAAACAGTCAAGCGCTCACCAGGGCAGCAAACAAAGGAATCTGCTGAGCAGAATATGAAACTTTCTAAGTTACATTGTCTGTAAGATCAAAGAAGTGAAATCCTGAATTTTATTTTCCTTCAGTTTTCAAATGTTTCTATGCAACTCTGATGATACTAGTATTTGATTTTTGGACTGATCCGTAACCATGGTGACAAGAGTCACAATGTATGTAAAGCTGTACCCTTGATTATTACCGCCACCAAGGACAGAGGTTATGTTTTCAGTCCTGCATCTGTTTGTTTGTTTGTTTGTTTGTTTGTTTGTTTGTTTGTTTGTTTGTTTGTTTGTTGCCAAGACAACATAAAACCTAGACTGGCATGAAACTTTACCCAGAGGTATCTGATGGAATATCCTTGAGGTGATTAAATTTCCTCCAATTTCCTCCAACAAAACTCGAGTGAGTATCTCGCGGATGCTCTGTAGCCACTAGTCTCCTGCGCATTCCACTTCAGCGTCTCTGTTCAGCCCACTTAGGACATTGTCGGACGGTGGAAAGAAGACTCTCAGGAGCTGCCGAACCTGGATACCACGTCCTCTATAGTGGAGGCAGAGCCTGAAGACTCGGGGGGAAGGCCCACCCGTTTACCCGGCAGAGGTCACTGAGGTAGTTGAGTAGCTAAACAGTGGCAAGATGCCGGGGGGTGGAGGAGATCCGCCCTGAACTTCTGAAGGCCTTGGACTTTTTTGGGTTGTCACGGTTGACACGCCTATACAATGTTGTGTGTAAATGATCAAGCCTAAAACAATAGTCAGCATTATCGCTGGTGGAAAAAAAAAAATAGTGACTCAAAACTGACATTAAAGTGTTAAAGGTGATCTTCTGGATGGAGATCATCTAGTGGGTGGAGGGTTCCTCACCTGTCCACCAGTGGCTGGTGGCTCTTCTTCTGCTCAGTACTGCTGTTGACCTGCTGACCTGGACCGCTCCCTGTCAGGTTTCCTGCACTCTTCTGATGAGATCCAACCGGGACAGGCTGGGGGTCCATCTTAGGTTTCTGGAGGCCAGCAGAGGAAGAACCTTTGGTGTCACTTTCTCTCCGAGCTTTCATCCTTTCATCTCCTTCCCTGCTACTGATGAGAGATCCTCCGAAGAGGGAGCCTGAACTCCGGAGGTCCAGGATCTTAAAGATGTCCTCGGACAACGTCCCACTCTTCTCCTCCAGGCTCTCTTGGATGTGGCCCCATCGGTTGAGGGCCTCGGCTTTGGCCGCCATGCCGCTGAGGGGGCAGTTGAAGGTGGGCAGGGTCTGAGTCCGTTTGCGGGGGCTTCCGTTCCAGTCGTCTGCTGGAGAGCGGCGGTCTTCTCCGTTCGGAGCGGGACTGTCGGTGTCCTCCTCTTCAGGAGACTCGGACAGAGACGTATCGCCCATCTGAGAAAAAACACAAGGAGCAGGTATAAACACAAACATATACGGTAAAAATACGTATTTAGAATTTATAGTCAGGAAATGAGAGAAAATCTTTATTATGTCCCCGAAAAGTCGGGGATATTATGGAATCGTCTTCGTCGTAGATCCATCATGTTAGCGCGATAACCCCAAAACTTTTTCATGTATCATATTTAAATTTTATACCCATATAGACCTGAGTGAGAGGAAGGACTGGATCGATTTTGGGCAGGGTCGGTTCGGTATTTCTCTCATTAGGGGGAGCTTTATCTCCAAAAGTCTACTGGACAAAATTTCTCAGCTGTTGGTCCGATTTAGTTCAAATGAGATGTGACTCTGAGAATTATTCCTATTTTTCTGTAATTGTTCTTTTTTTACTGTTTTTGTTTTACCATAAACTCCATAAACTCTCCTTTAAACCATAAATCAACTTGTGTCTAAATTTAGCTCCCGTGAATCGACACGAGGAAATCTGTCTTGTTTTATTCCTGAGCTCAGAAAAAAAACAGTTAACTGTATTTATCTTCATCATTGAGTCACTCTGGGATCTGATCCTAGAACAGACTGCAGCACAATCAAACAAGAAAAGGAATCTCCATCCAATCCGACGTCTGTGGGACATTCTGGACAAACAAGTCTACACTGTAAAAGAAAAAGACTCGTATAAAAATCCCATCAGAGAAATATTCTTATTTTTCTTCTTTCTTTTTTTTTTTCAAGTTATTCCAGCTTATATTGATCTGCTTCGAAGCGGCAACAAAGTCCGACGATGGTTTTGTAAAACATCCCAGCGGAGGAACCAGACTTTTAAAAGCTATTCCAAAGAAGAAGACGATGATGAAGACGAGGGATGAAGGTCTTGATTTTTATAATCAGTTCAATAAGGGGACTAAAATTCTCATTTTAAGTAAATCAATCTTAAATAAATCACTTTTAGCGACTTTTTTAATTGGCATAACTTGGTTGGGCGGCTGTGGCTCGCTCATTTTTAATCCTCTTTTCTTTTCTTTTTTAATTTAAGAATATTTGGTTTCTCTCTGGTTTTGTGGCTGTTTTGTTTTTTGTTTTTTTGGCGGTGCTGGTTTGTTGGTCGTTTTCTTCACGGACCAGCCCGATGTTCTGCTGTTTAAGCGACACCTGGAGGACGGTACCTCTGCAGACTCCCAGCCGACGAAGCTCCGCGGCGTGCTCTTCTTCGTGCTCTGGGTCTTGTGCGCGGGAGGAGAGGGGAGCACCTCCCTGGAGAGAGGGAAGAGGGTCAGGTGTTCCCTGATCAGCTCCGTCATCAGCTTCTGGATCAGAGGGGTCGCTGCCGGGGGGGGGGGGGGAGAAAAAAACAATAACAACAGCGAGGTCATGTGATCAGAACAAAGTTAGCATGTTTCATGGATTCATTATTAAACATCTCGTCTTCGATGTTGAGGAAATGAATTCTTCAAAAATAAGCAAACGGCAAAAGATGTCCTGAAATAAGAGTTGACATTTAGATAAAGGACAATTTAGATTTAATCTCACTTTTTGACGTTTTTTTCACAAGTTTATGACGTTTTGTGTCTCAGAATAAACCAGCGGCGCTGAAAGCAGGTTTCTAGATTAGAGTTCTTCCTGTTTGAGATGCTTTCTGGGATTTAAAAAGATGTTTCGACGAACTTGTATCTGACGGAAATGTTGAATGAAATCGCTGCAATGAGATATTTTGACTACACATGATGTTGCGTTTTTGCAGTGCAGATATCCAGAAGCATTGTGGGTAGTTTTATGCAGATGTTGAAGTTGAACACTTCCTCAGTATTAGATGCAAAACATTATCATAATGAGACTTCAGTAGAACTAGTCCCACGCTGTCACCCGCGACAACAAGGGTATATCCGAGAAAAGGCCCCAATCCCCTGCGTTGTACAACCAGTCCCCCTGATTGAGCTCCTCAGATTAAATGTGACTCATTGAGGCGGTTCATATGAGGTAAATTTGGACTAAATAGTGCAAACGGTTTGGAAGTTATGTTAGAAAAAAACAGTGTTTTATGTATTAAAAAAAAAGGAGCTCCCCCTAGAGGATAAAATATGAACTATTAGAGTAAAATATGACAAATTTGTGTTAAATTTCCTCAAATCCATTCATTCGCCCCAAAATTAGGTTGAGAAATTATGGCCTGAAAGCTTTTAGAGATAAATCTCCACATAGTAGCAGAAATGACCTATCCCTAAATCAATCCAGTTCTTCCTCGCACTCAGGTGTGTGGAAGTGTAAATGTAAATGTTTTTTCCTGGATATAGGTTGATGAGCAAAAGGTAATTTTTGGTGCAGATGAAGTTGAATAGATCAGTGGATTCATTTGATTTGGACCGGAACATGAATAATTTAAAGTTCATAGGAGGACGTAGATCTGGATGGATCGTCTGCGGCTGTTCCTACCGTTCATCACAGTGACGGGGTCTTCTATCTGAGGTTTGAGCAGGTTGATCCCCATCACCGTGGCCAGGTTCTCCACGTTCATCTTGTTCACCTTGGACTGCAGCTGGACCTCAAACAAAAACCTAAAGGAACAAGAAGTCGGGATCAGATGCACAACAATCTGAGTTCTGTGTCTGCGAATCAAGTCCTGTCTGGATTGAAACCCATAATGCATTGTGGCTCCAGCCATCTCCTCACCTGCAGATGTAACTGAGAAGGTTGTAGTTGTTCCTGGGGAGGAGAGCAATTTGTTTCTCCAGCTTTTCTGGACCCTGAGGGACAGATGGAAGAACATGAACACCGGTAACGCCGCACCGACCCTCTGCCGGATTATTGTCGTTGGTAGAAATGAAGCTAACCTCCATGCTGCCGGAGTCCAGCATGGCGGTGCAGTCCAGGAAGTCCTGGTACTGGGTCCAGGGCACCACAGGCTCAGGCAGCTCCCGCAGGTACAGCTTGAGCAGCGAGGCCACCGTGTGGACGTCTGTGTCACTGCGGGCGTTTAGCACATCATCTAATCAGCGTCTCTCATCGGAGCAGAAAAAAAGTAGCTTCTAGTTTGGACCACTGCAGTTCCGGGTCGGGTTAGCGCCGACCACATTCTCACACTCTGGTCATAGTTGGTCCAAAACGGAGCTGCTAAAACTCTACACACACTCGTGGCTTCCTGTTCCTCTTCGGATTCATTACAGAACGTTCTCAATTGCTATAAAAGGCTTGAAAAGATCTGACCTGTCGAAGTTACTCCATGAATCATTTTGAATAATTTACGGTAAAATTCCGGTGGCAGCGGTTCCCAGAGATTACCGTAAAAAACGTAACTCCGTAAAAAATAATGCGATCATGACATTATGGTAAAATGCCATGAAAAATGAAAACATTAACGTTTAGTCGTTTAAACAGGGAAGGAGTCGTCGCTGTAAAAGTAAAAGTATTATTCTGTCTAAATAACATATTTTATTGGTATCTGTATCTGAATTTACCGCAAAAAAAACAAACAGCCTTTAACATTTAGCCAAGAAAACCTTAATTTCCATGTTATTTTACGCTCTTGTACCGTAAACAAGTTTATAGTAGATTTTTTTTTTTAATGGTATTTTACCGTAATGCCTTGCACATGGTTCCTGTATCTCTTACGGTGAAATATTAACAATCACAGCTGTTTTTACCGTAAATAACGCAGATCATTTTTTTACAGTACAGGTCTCCAGCAGAGTTCATTGGACCCTCCGTCCATTTTTCTTTCATTTCTCTAATTTGGGGTGGAGTTGCGGCCGAAGAAGGAAGAACAGCGTATTCCTGATGTCCCTCTCCCCAGCAACATTCTCCAGCTCATCCTGGAGCATTCTGGGTGATTCAACTCGGCTGGGCTGCTGGGAGGGAGGAGCCGAGTTGAATCCTCCGGGCTGGCGGAGGAGATCCTACATCTAAACGTTTCATGGTTTTTCAAGTTTGCTGTGAATCTAATCCAGGATGTTCGTATGACTCTACAAATTAATACCTGGATGTTGCCGTCTGTCAGAAGGTCCAACAGAACAGTTCTGTTTGGTTCTGCTGGCGTTGGACAGCTGTCTTTGGTTATATTCTGGCGTTAATTTTGGGTTCAGATCATCCTGCCAGAGACCTTCCTCTGTCAGAGATGTGATGTTGGGTAACGGATGCTTCCTCCTGAGTTCCTGCCAGAACAGGATGTGGTCTCGCCCACGGCTCTGAGCGGACGTAGATCTTTCTACCGCTCTTTCATCTCTCCTTACTTTCTCAGAAAAGAGAGACACCTGAGATGTTTTTGAGTCGATCAAAGTCCCTGGCGTTTTATCCTTATATAGTCGTGACCTTCATACGTTCATCCGGGATCGGAGAAGATCGCAGTCTGAGTTTCAGACTGCGATCTTTGCCAACTGAAAAACTGTTTAAAAACAGCAGAAGATACCGTGACTTATAAAAGAATCAATTATTATTTACTGTTTCTCAAAGTAAAGAAACAGTAAAGAACTTGTTCTTGGAGAAGAATATGTGGAAAAAACAGAATTTTTACGGTGAATTTAAAAAACTTTTGATAAAAAATGGATGTAAAAAAAAAACAAAACGCCACAACATCACAAACAAGTCATTAGCATAACAGTATTATTCTGTTTAAATGAAAGATTTTGCTTCTATAAAAACTTAAATAAGGTTAAAAAAAAAGTCTGAATTTGTCATAATTTATATCTGTTGTTACTATTATTATTATTATTATTATTATTATCATGTTATGACGTTACATCATTTTTTTCGTGTTCATTTACCGCCACGTCTCGTTCATGGGAGCCGTATTTATCACAGCAAAAGTCTGACAACCACAGCTGCAGGTATTTTACTGTAAATTATAAGAGTTGGGGGTTTTTTCCAGTGTAATTTACAGCATTTAAGCCAAAATCTGCTTTTTTGGTTCGAGGGTTCAGAAAAACCTTTGAAAAAAAAGGTGATTTTAAGTATTTCAAGAGGGAGAACATGTTGAATAATAGTAGGATGCGTGTCATTTCAATCTGTATTTAGATCAGGGGGGGGGGGGAGAGTTCCTGTTACCCAGGTTAAAAAAAGGGAAAACCCTGGTACACATCGGACCACAAAACCAGAGCTGCTGACATCTGCTATTTTAAAATCTGATCAAAATTCTGCTCCGCTTCAAAAAGCCTCCATGTCAAATACTAAATATGCTGAAGTGGGCGACTAGAGGGGGAATGGCGGGAGCGTTACCCGGGGAAGGAGGGTCTCTCTCCGGCATCGAAGGCGTCTCGGAACTGTTTGACGTCGTTGTCCTGACCCGGCAGACGGAATATGCCCTCCTCGTTCAGGCCGTGCTCCGTGATGAACTCCACACACTTCTGCACCAGGATCGGCACCATGCGAGGTCCAAAGCGCTGCTCGTAGGTCACCGTCTCCGTCAGAGCTTTCCCGAACACTGCAGGGACGGCGAGAGGGGAGACACCACAGCTTGAACCAGAAATGTCCCTGAAATATAATCGGTCGTTTTCGACGGCGATGTTTGACGGTTTAGTTTAGTCTTTTGTTCTAACTCCTCCCATGGCCCCAGGTTCTGGGTTCAAATCCTCTTCTCACATTGGGGGTCTTTCTGTGTGGGCTCTTGAAAAGTTCTCCCTGTGTTTCTGTGGGAGTTACACGCAGAAACGGCGGCCTCCTCCGAAAGTCCACAAACACGCCGAGTCGGAGATTCGGTGACTCTAAATTGTCGGTGGGCCTGAGGGTGGTGGACCCTGTGATGAACTGGCGACTCATCCATGGTGTACCCCACCTATCGCCCAATGTCAGCTAGGATAGGATCCAACCCAGACCTGGATTGAGATTTGGAAAGGTCAGTTACATATTTCAGCCACTAGGGGGAGAGTTTCATCTCTAAAAGTTTGTCCGTTGGTCCGATTTATGCTAAATATGGGGCAAATGAATCGACTGGAGGAGATCCGTCTCGTATTACATCATATTTTACTCTAATAATTTGTATTTCTCGTCATCATTGCTCGTACAACGCAGGGGATTGGGGGGGCTTTTCACGGGAAAGACCCCTTGCTTTCTGGGTCGACAGCGTGGGACTGGTTTGCGTAAAAGTCAAGTCAGACAGGACAGTTTCGGTTTCAAACATTGGGTTGCCATAACAACGTGTGCTTTGGCCGAACCTCCACTTGTTGGCGATCCGATGACCCTCCGTAGAGCGCGGAGCCACTCCTCCAGGTCGCTCTGGGAGCTCGCCATGAACACGTAGGGGCATCGCTGTCGGTCTATGGTTGACCCTGTGAGGACAGGAAGCAGGAAAAAAAAAGCCTGTCAGGAACGTTTGTTTCACGTGTTTCTACTAAAACGCCAAACTTTTCTGCGAGTGCTGGAATAAAAGTGACGGCCGACGCCTGAAGGCCGGTTCACCGCCTCTGAAGGGTGGATTCCATCCTTACGTGGCGCGATCTCAAAGAGGAACCTCCCGGGGTCGTCTGGGTTGAGAGGAAGTTCCTTAATTTTGCTGAACCTCAGCTGGATGACTCCCTGCAGGAAAAAAACAACAAAAGAAAACGGAAAAAGCAAGTTACTGTAGCAATGACATCATCGATGGAAGCGTCGCATGAAAGCATGGGGGGGGGGGGGCGTTTCCACTGCACAGCTGCATCATCAGAGTCTGAACACTTCATGCTGATTCATCATCTGTTTTAGTGTTATTGAGTGGAGTCCATTTCCCACTTCCACATCGGCCATAACATTATAACCACTGACCGCTGAAATCAGAGTAGCGTCGGATATCTCGTTAAAGTGGTGGGCTGAGGTGGGTGGGATTGATATCCGGCAGCAAGTGAACATTTTCTCCTCAAGGGTCATGTGATGAATACAGGTAAAAGGTCAACCAATAGGGTCTGAGCAGCTTTCACAAGGGCCAAATTCTCAGGGTTGAGGTGCCTGGGACAGGAAGTTCTGCAGAACTGAAGGTTTTGTGGGTTTGTTTGGTGAAAGCTCACTGATGCAACTTCTTCTTCTTTCAGCAGTGACCTCTGGTGGTCACCACAGCAGATCATCTGTCTCCATCTTACCTTGTCCTCTACATTTTTCCCTGTCACGTCAACCAAATTTATGTCCTCTCTCAAAACACATCCCAGAAACCTCCTCTCCTATCTCCAGTATCCCTCCTCTTCTTCACGGGTCAGAACCATCTCAATCTGTGCTCTCTGACTTTGTCTCCAGGACGTCTAACCTAGACTGTCCCTCTGATGTCTCCTTTCTAATCCTGTCCTTCCTCCTCACTCCCAGAGAACATCTGAACATCTTCATCTCTGCCTCCTGTCTTCTGCTCAGAACCACCGTCTCTGAACCATCCAGCAGAGATGCTCTCCTTCCTCCACCTGCTCCCTGCTCCCACTACGTATCTCAATGTCCTCCACCAACATCAGAGTCCATGGAGACTCCTGCTGGACCTCCTCTGTCAGCCTGTCCATCACCACAGCAAACAAGAAGCGTCTGCTGACTTGTGTTGGTAGCTTCTCCTTATGATTCACTTTTCAGATTCATTTTTCTTAGGTTTGCTCTTTCACCGCATGTCATGTGAGGAAAGGATTAAAGTCTTTGAGGAACACATGGAACGGATCGACAGCGCGTCATCTAAGACTTCGGGCTGTTTGTCAGCCTCCGTGACAAAGTGATTAAGTCGTGAGTGGATTGCAAAACAGACAGAGAACATTTGTTCGGGACAGAAAGTCTCTCCGGTTTGGGCCTCCATCAAGCTGTTGACAGGAAGTGTGCAAAGTCAGCCCACAGAGTTGTGGCGGTGATCGAAACGATAACGGACACATTTCCCAGTGAGGGAGATAAAGTGAGACGTGAATACAGGAGATATGACGTTGATTTGGCGCAAGCGACTGCATGTGCAAAATTCCAAAACGCTACTGCAGGCGTTCCACATAAAAGGCCCGGAAACGGTGGTTTAAAAAAAAAAAACAGAACATAAAAGTGTGAAAAGAAAAAAAGACGATGATCTTTTCCGTTTTAGTGAGTTTTTCATCCCATTATAGTAATAATTCAGGAAAACCCAAATAGGAAATAAGAGACAACAACGTCCGTCTGAGTAGGAACGTAAACACGACAGTGACACACAAAAAAAGACGCGACTAAAGAACATCATAGGATAAATAACAGAGAAGAATGAATGAGGGATCTCTCAGCGCCTCACCTGGACGGTGGTCTCCTTGTCGTCTTTGTGGTAGGTCAGAGTGCTTCCTCTCAGCACAAAGTAACGCTGCTGCCAGTTCTTCACTATCCCCCTCTGCTGCTTCTTCAGCCAGCCGGCCTTCAGGGGCCTCTCCATGGACCCGGAGGAGCCGGGGGAACCCTGCCCGGAGCTGCCCTCCCCGGGTGTCACGCTCCTGGACCGAGCTGCCAAACACCAGCAGGAAAAACGGTCATGAAGATCAGAAGCCCAAAGAGCCGCGTCAGAGCCGGTGGCTGAGAAAAAACATCAGCGAACATCAGCAGCAGAGCGGTTCCTCCTCTCATGCGAAGGAGCATCAGCCTATCATAGATGAGGTCGAACGCTTCATGCGGTCTATTTCTGTCCATCAGCCTCACAGTCTGAGGATGGAAGGAAGCGGAGGCGGGTCTGAGCGGCCCAGTATCCTGTGGAGGTGAACCAATGCAGCTGACCTTCAAACAATGAGCCAAAAAGGTCAACACTTGAGGTCCGCCTTATCTCAAAATGACACATAATATTTATCATTCTTGACACAAAGTCACCCCTGAATGAAGAGTTCTTCACCCGTCAGAGGAAGGTTCTGTTCTGTTCTGCTCACCGCTTCCTCTAAGTTAAGCTTCGACTATCAGGTGCACCTGCATCGCCTCGTCGTTCACGGACAGGTTGGACCTAAAGTAACTATGTGTGAGTATTCTGTGATTAAACAGGTAAAAAATACAGATTTTTATCCTCGCCTGATGTTTTTTTTTTTTTAATTAAGAAAAGCAATAAAATCGTTATATTACACGAAAGAAAAACAATCAGTGATTTTGCTCAGAGGGTTTGATAGAAAAACCACAAAGTTCTACACATTCTTTTGTGGGACAGGACCAGGAGGACTCTCATTTGGACCAGTTGGATTGACGATGGACCCCAAAATATGGCAAAAAATGTGGATTTTGGCTGCAAAATACCATCCATGTCCACTAGGGGGAGCTATATAAGCCCACACTACTACCTACAGAAATCTTTTTTGGTACTCAAATCTAGTATTGTTCACAGTCAAAAAGTTCCAAAACTTCTTCCAGTGAAGAAGAAGTTAACTGGAAAAAAAACAATCTGAATATAAAGTATGAAATCCTGAATATAAGGTGTTTCTAGCTGAGTCAAAAAACTAAAATCTGCCAATAGAACAAGGAGAAAAATTGAGACGGAAAACCTCATTTTAACCTCAAGTTTACTGATATTAAGACGTTTTGAAAAGCCAGTAAAATTTTTACATGTCAACCTCTTTATTTTCTAATGTCTCTCATTCGTCCCAAGTTGTAACACAGTTTCAGCGTTCAACATTTAAAACCACCGTGCAACTTGAAAGGATATTAGAAAGTTATGTTTGAGCCTGGTCATGTTTTTATATAGTTATTATTTTATTTTTTATTGATGCTTTTATCTGCTTTTGCTTTGTAGCACTTTGAGATTTGATCCAAATGTAAAGTGCATTATAAATTAAATGTATTATTATTATTATTATTATTATTAAAAAACAATTGAAAATTTTGCATCAAATTCAGAAACTGAAGATATTGGAGCTGCATCGTCTGATTGTGTCTCGTATCGAGCGCAAAGAGATATTTGGACTAGAAATCCGGCGGACATACTTTTAATTCTGAGGTTTGCTTGTGGTTTTTTTGCTTTCCGCAGTGTTAAAGCGGGGGGACAGAACCGTGACTGTGAGGTGCTGCACAGACGCAGATATGCAAAGATACTTAGTTCTGTGGAAGGTGTGATAAGCACTGTTACATCTTTACCGATGAAGAGTTTGGCTATAACTGTGTTCTAATGCTTGATTTTATTCCAAAAATCAAATCAAATAAATGCCTCTACAGGGAATAACTCTTTCTACGCTTTTATTTCCAATATTCCTCCTGGGAATCTATTCTTGTTGCTGTTTTTTTTTTTTTTTTTCAGAATTTGTAAAGGTAATTTAACGACGTGCCCATCTATGTGCGGTCCAGTTAAAAGTAGGTACTGTTGTATTCTTCTCAGTTGTATCATGAGTCAAAGTGATCCGGTACGAATCATCTAGCTGGGAAAAGGCACCATATGCAAATTTGGATATATTTGTTTATCTGTATTTGAGAGCTGCATCGAAAGTTTTAATAATAGTTTTGAGAGGAAGATGAAAAGGTTCTGTTTTATTTCAAGGGTTCTTCTTGTGATATTTTAGCCCAACACCACCACCGACATCTGTTTGTTTTCTGTTCTGTGAGGTCTTGTAAATAAAGTTATGTTGATGTTTTGACTGCATGGAGGAAATACTAAAAAAATGAAAATAAAAGTTCTGCAGACGTTCTTGCCTCAGACTGTGAGTTGCTGCACCGACTTCACGATAAGAAAGAAACCGGGCTTTTGCATCAGTTTCCTGCGCCTCTGCAGAACCGCAGCGTTGAAATATGTCTCTTCTCACATCAGAGAGAACCGCCAGATTTGAGGAAGTTAATCTTTGGCACTTACAAAGAAGCATTGCCATCATATGATGTTCTGTCAACACCAAGCAGATAATAAATAACTTCCCTTTCCCCGCAGTGGAAACCCAGCAGCAGCAGCACCGACTTCACATGATGCATGCGGCGAATAAGTGCAGAACTTTTCCAGTCTGTGCTTGCATGCAAACAGATTTTTATCCAAATATGTTGCAACCGTGGTGCCATCTGAGCTGCATTGATTCCAGACTGTGTTCAAGAGTTCAAAGGTGTGTTTGCTCAGCTTCAGCGGGTCCAGAACGGAACCATTACACACTTGAGCGGTCTCATCGGAACAAAACCGTTTTTACATGTTTATAATAGAAACAAAGACGACGCTATTCATTCTATATTTTTAAGTTACAGTCACTTAATCGGCAGAAAAAGTTGCATAAATGCACCTTTTCAAACGCTCAGATAATGATAGTTTAAAATCGGATTGGATTTTTGTTCATTTTCGACCAATTTCTCGCCATTAACACTTATTAAAATGACTTTTTTCTTTAAGTTCAACCCTTTAATCTCCTGTATCTTAATGAGGAACGTGTTGGACCCATTTCTACTACCTGGTTGAAGTATTTAAGAGAACGACAAGCACTTGTATCACCCCCACCCACCCCCCACCCACACACACACTCACTCTCCTTAAACGCCTTTTAAGAGACACATCAGTGCCCGAATTGTAACGAGGGTCCGTGAACGCAGCACGGCCACCAGCTTACCCATCCGAGCCGTCTCAGCCTTGAAGGTGCTGAAGTCCCAGTGGCGAGGAAGTTTCAGAGACATGGTCCAATATGTCCTTCACAGGTTCACACAAGCATCTCAGCGGAGCACACACACACACACGCACACATGAACACACACACGTACAAAGTGGAGACAAAACACATCACACTTCCTACTTCCTGTCCTCTTTTTTTTTTCTTCTCAGAAACGCGTCCTCTCATGTTGCCTCTACTTCCATGTTCATTCCTGTGCCGTGTGTCAGAAGCTTCCACAGGCGCTTCACTGAGCGGCGCTCATCTTCTTCAGGCAGCGGCGCCTTCGCGTGTCAAATGGAAAGCGGTGTCTTTTTTCTTCAAAGAGGAAATGGGTTTGAGACCTTCAGCGTGTTGCTTCACGGCTCCGGCCGCAGCCACAAGAGTCAGAGTTTACTCAGAGGAAACTGGAGGCAGGAGTTCCAGAACATCATCTCCTCAACATCTGAGGTCATAATCTGGAACATGTGGAGAAGCTGTCCAAACCACAGCTTCCCCACATGGGTCCAGGTCCAGACTCTGACTAGACAACTCATTCTGATCCATTCAGAGGTGGACTCCTTCGTCTTGCTGCAGGAACCGGTTGCTCTTCAGGTTCAGCTCATACAAAAAAAAACGATGACCCGGCATTCTGCTGTTTCCTCATATAGAGCAGAATCCATGTTTGAGGGTCCGAGGGTCATCAAGGTGTGGTGTGGCCAAAATCCAGATGAGCAGTAATGTTCTTCTCAGTTCGCGGGTGGCGCCGACTCCCCGTGATGTCATGTTTTTGTCTCGTGCGATCTGAATAGTGGAGCCGTGACCTCCGACCTTCATTGAGATACAGTTCTTCGGATGAGCCTTTGATGTGCTCTTGGAGAACTTTTGGAACGTCTGTCTCTCCTGCGAAGGTTCACCGATGTTCCAAGTCTTCTCCACGTGAAGAGGATGGGTCTCCGTGGAGTCCCAGAACCCCAGAAACATGTTTTGAACACTTCCCAGAACGCAATCTGGAATTTCTCATGATTTCTGGCATAGTGTTCTACTGGTGAGACCCAGGAGCCAACTTCCTGCTTCTGAAGTTGGTCTACTGAAGTGAAGATGCGGTCGAACAGGGCTGGGGTCTGATCCGGTGTGGGCGGGTCTAGTCCAGCTGGACCCAGTCCTTGATGCCGTTTGGTTGTTTTCCTTTGATCTAGTTTCATAAGTTAGCAAATACTTTTTCACACAGACGAGTTTTCTGATTGGAAAACAATAAATCATCCAGTCAATTATTATCAGAACTGTGTTTTTACTCGGATCGTCTTTGTTTCAAGGTCAATTTTGTCGGACGACGACCGTTTAGAATCAAACCCAGCATCGTTTCGGTTCCGAAAGGTCCATTCACCATATGGTGAATGGACCAACCCTATCAAGTTCCCTCAAAATGATAATTGTGGACAGAAATAGTTTTTTTTTGTAATTATGTTAAAAGTACAAAAACAAGTTGATTTTATATATTTTTTATGCTAATTTACCTTACAATTTTTTTTCCTTCTTTTTTAAACAGAAAAATTCTGGCGTCTGCAGCTGCCGGTAATAAACCGTTAATTCTACAGATTATTTACAGCGTTCTTTAAACACATTTGAGACAAAAACTATCATTTTTTTTAGTAAAGAATTGAACTTAACCTCATTAGGTGCCAAATTCCAGCAAAAATATAAAAGGTACTTCTTTTTTTTTTTTACATTTAGAAGAGCAGAAAGGTTATTTTAAGATACATTTCAAAAAGTGCAAAAATGTACCGGGGTTCAAAGGTGCGAAAGATCGGGTCCACCTCGATTACCGAGTGTGCACTCACAAAAAAAAAACGGGAAACAAAACTCTTTAGCTGCTCTGCAAATCTCCGTTAGTCATGAAGAAATCAAACTAACAACTACGTCAAAGTGCGGAAGAAAAACAGAGGGGGGTAGGACACAGGTCACACCACATTATTCTTCTTTTCTTTCTTTTTCATTTTAATCCTTTTAATTTTCTCTGAACCGAGGCAAAGCAAACACCAGCATCAACAAAAGTACTTCTGTCCAGACGAACGTACAACTCAGCACAAACAGTTTAAGAGCAGAACGCTTAAATGGAGAATCTATAACTACAAAATCAAGAATATCCTTACACAAGGGGGGGGGGGGGGCGTAAAGAGTGGGAGGGTCCCACGGGATTCACATCAGCACAGTGGGTGCCAATAAATAACAAAAGTTTGTCTTCCTGTGAGCAAATGTGGAATGTATCAGAGAGCAGCAGCGGAGGCGTTGGTTCCGCTGCTGCAGCGCCCCCTAGTGGCCAGAAGGAGGGCCAGGAGGAGAAATGGCAGGACAGAGCTGCAAAGGCAGTGACACCCGAGAAATATGTGAGGAGACACCCGGTCCTCATTTTGTTACGCTGTACACAGAAGAAAAAAAATTATCTGCATAATTTACGGTAATATACCGGCAGCTGTGGTCGCCGGACTTTCACGGCAAAAAAAGAAAATGAAATTACTGTAAATTTGTATAAATTAGTATAAGGGCATCACATAGAATGACAGGAAATTAAAATTTATTTTCCTTCAAACCTTGAAATCAACAGTATTTCAGAAATACACACTTCAATCAAATCAAATCAATATAAGAATGCTGGATGGTTAAAGTTTTTTAAATGATAAACTCAAATGTACATACCAGTTATATCTGTCGTATAGACAGGTTATTACGGCAATGACTTACTTGTGACATTGTAGTACTTTTTAATAAATGTTATACGTTTTTCACGGTAAAATTCGGTTTTCCACATATTTTCAACTTAAAAAAAGAATTATTTACCATTTCTCGATTGTGAGTGTAACTCGCTGTATCCACTACTGTTTTTGGATTTTACCGTTTTAGACTTAATCTTTACTGACAATAATTAACAGTAGCACACCTTGATTTCAGAAACAGAAACTTAAAAGTCTAGAATTGTGAAATTTTGCTCAAAAAAAAAAAAAGAAGGAATCTCAGTTTATTGTAATTTACTGTCATTTTATGTAACGCTCTTATACCGTAAACATGTTTACAGCAGATGTGGTTTTTTATTCATGATATTTTACCGTATTATCTTGCACACGCTAACTTTTACTTTGAAGTAACCGCAACTGCTGGTATTTTAGCGTAAATTATACAAATTTATTTATTTATTTTATTTTTTACAGTGTAAATGGAAACGTCACGTCCGCTCAGAGGGAGACGACGCAGAGCTGCTAGCAAATCGACACACGACAGCAAACCGGGAAAAGCCTAAAACAAACAGCGAACAGCAAGAATAAAAGAGAAATATCAGTTTTCTCCTATATGGCAAAAATAGTTTAAATATTCCTCTCACCAATAACAGTAAAGAACACTCAATATGTTGATAAACATCTTAAATGTACAATATAGTGCCTGTGGAAAAGAATACTTTAAGACTGGTCAAATGCCAAAAACATAAAAATACAAATGACATCCAGTAAAATAAGAACGGAGGGACACAAACGGAGACATTCATGTGGAAATGTTTGGAAATTCTTGAGGACAAACTGGTGAAACGGCGAATATTCATGATGACAGATGGATAAAATATCTACTGGTTGCTTTATATTGAATAATAATCATAAATAGACACCGAGCGTCACAAGACTGTTACACTGATTGCTGTATGAATATCATATTGCTGTTCCCTCTTAGAGCGCGGAGGTTCTGGTTGGTAACTCGCTCCACCCACAGAGTTGGTTTGACATAAAGCGAGGAGGAGGAGGAAGAATGATGATGATGGAGCAGCGTCACATGATGGGATGGATCAGTACGGGGGGGGGGAATCATGGCTAACAACCTCTCGTTGATTCATTCGGTCACATCTCTAAATAATCCGATAATTTGGGAATATATGGAAATAATAAACATGCGAGTACTTCAATGTTCTCTAAAAAAAAACATTTTCTAGTCTTAGATATCATTATTATATCATTACATCATCAAAAAAGTTGGGAATATTGTGGAATTGTCATCATAGCAGATCCTTCGTTTTAACACAATAACTCAAAAACGATTAAATGGATCATTAATTCCACGTGGACCTTAGTGTGAGGAAGAATTTGGTCTGATTTTGTCCAGATTTGGTGCCTATGAATGGACTCCAGGAGATCTATCCTGTAATAGGTCATATTTTACTCCAACAGTTCAGATTTTACTCACTTGGCGGAGCTATTTCAAAGAAAACAAGAGGAGTTCAATCAGGAGGGATTGCTTGTACAACGCAGGTGATAGGAGGGCTTTTCGGGGATGCACCCTTGCGGTCGGGTATGACAGCGTCAACTTAGCTTTTCTTGAATACAAATGGAATCAAAGTCAGTCAGACATAAAATGAAAGTAATTTTAATAAACACCCGTTCAACAGAGCAAACTGTGTCGGTGGATCTACAGGAGCACTCCAGCCACGTCGAGCCACAGAGACTAACCTGAAACTACATATCCCATAATGCAACACAACCACATATTTGAATACATTCTCCCTGACCGGTAACTGCTTATTCAGCTTTAAGAAAGCTAAGAGAACAGACTTCCTTTTAAATATAATGTCAAAAAGCCTCTCTCTCTCCCTCTCTGAAGAAGTTTACCAGCTGCATACATTTCCCAGAGTCCTCCTGTAAAGCCTTTTGAGCACTGACTGCGTGTAAACAGCAACATCCTCCAACCGTAACATTTATGACACATCCGGCACTACCGGTGTCACGCGGAACCTCAACCTGTGGGGTTCCAGCCACACTCTCACACACAAGACGCAACCATCATGTCGCCTGAGCGAAGACGCATGAAACTTCAAAGGGTGAGTGAATCAACAGCGACGGAATCACTCAACAAGAACCGTTCTACTGCGGAGCCGCTGCTGAGGGGGGAGAGCGATCGATCGGCCGGCTGCTCCTGCTCTGTAGTTTTAAGAGGCTCAGATCCGGATGATCCCCTCCAGGCGCCTTCAGCTGCCTGGTAATAATAGGAATCGTGTGATGGCGGGAAACGATGGAAAGAGTACGGAGATGAAGCGACACGACACATAGAAGATACAACAGGACACGCATGTATAAAAAAACAACAACAAAAAAAACATCCACGTATAAATAGAAACAATCACGATAAAGAAACATGGAAAAGGTAAATGTTGGCGTTGGGGGGGTGGGGGTGGGGGGCGGGGGCGGGGTCACGGTACAGTGAGTAACTGGGCTGAGAGCAGTGCATCAAGTTAAAGAGGTACAGTTAGATATTAACACACATTAGTAGGTATATAGATGCCGTCCTGTTCTCAGGTAGAAGTTTACAGCCGACCAACGCTTTTGTTCAACGCGTGATGGCGACGGTGGAAATGTGTGACGGGGCAGTAATTCACCGGCTGCGGCTGGAAAACATTCACCGGCTGCTTGAACCCAAACACGCTCCACTCTCACGCCCAAATGAGATGGAATGACCCGTGGCTGTAGTTTCTCTGTGGTTGTTTTTCTTTTCTAGGATGTGTTCCCGCTCACACAAATGCTGCGAGTTTCCCAGAGTTCCTGGGTTGCCGCCCTCGTGTCTGCTCTCTCTCTCTCTCTCTCTCTCTCTCTCTCTCTCTCTCTCTCTCTCTCTCTCAGGGCGAGCCGGTACAGGTGCGGGTGGCTCTAGGCGGCGACTTCCTCCAGCGCCGGAAGCAGACCCTTCTCCATCAGGTGAGCCTTCAGGGAGGTGAAGATGTGGAGCTGCTGATCGGCGCGGAGGGCCAGGAGCTGCTGGATCACTTTGGCGGGGTTGGGGCCCCTGAGAGGAGGGAGGGAATCAGACCTGCTTCGTCATGACTTTTTTTAAAAAACAAAAACCTTTATTAAACCTTTAAATTCATAAAATTGAGTTTATATGGTTGGATGAAAACCAAAAAAAGGAACGTCACAATCCAGTGTCCCTTCTGGTACCGGATTGATCCGGGCTCGGGTTAACAAATACCATCACTGGTACGGTTGGCTAGCATGGTACCGGCCCATGGACGGAAACCGATGATCCGCTGTGGCTTCCCCGAAAAGGAACAACAGAAAGAGGAAGAGGAAGAAGTTTGTCTGCTGTGATGTAAAGTCACTCCAGACGCATAAACGCAAATTTTTTCTTTTTCTTCTTTTTTATTCGCGCCGCTTCGCTCACGTAAATAAGTCACCTTAGACGAGGAAAGATGTTTAAACAACGTTTCTTTCCCCTGTCAGTTATAGTATGGACTCGTCATCGCCGCTGCAGATATTTCGCTGTCATGTGATAACTGAGAAACTATTCCACGCAGTACAGAGGTCATGTGTTAGAGGGAGGGGGGGGGCCTTATCTCAACCGACTATTTGTCCAAATATTCGATTATCTCACTGCTCCCAATCGAGTCGGATCCTCCGCCGATCTCCAATCGCAAACGTCAAACATGTTTTTACGACCCCTGATCGGGACCGCAACAGCCAATGAGAGCGAGCGGACCAGGAAGCATCAGGAACCGGATATTCACATCCGGTTCCATCACAGTGGTAACCGCTTTTGCTTTTTCCAACAGCCGGTTCCTGCTGCAGCCTTCATTAGATCCTAAAACCTACCGGACGCTCCGTTCAAATCCGCTGATTATTTCCTCTGCTCTCTTCATTTTCATCCTCTCTAAAGTTGTGGACGAATTTTAGGTCGTTATTTTGAGCAGACTGGTGTTTTTACCTGATAAAGCTGGCGATGTAAACGTTGACAAAGGTGGCCATGAGGTACTGGCAGTCAAATCGGTCCATAATGCCACCGTGACCCGGGATGGTGTTGGCAAAGTCCTGAAAGGACAAACGTCAAGAGTGTTAACTCTCAACGTTACACCGTGACATCACTTCAACTTTGAAAATGTAAAATGTTTTACGTGCAGTTCAACCAAACACACTGGATCGAATCAGAACTGACACAGGAGGGAACATCAGAACTGACACAGGAGGGAGCATCAGAACTGACACAGGAGGGAACATCAGAACTGACACTGGAGGGAACATCAGAACTGACACTGGAGGGAACATCAGAACTGACACTGGAGGGAACATCAGAACTGACACTGGAGGGAACATCAGAACTGACGCAGGTGGGAGCATCAGAACTGACACAGGAGGGAACATCAGAACCGACACAGGAGGGAACATCAGAACCGACACTGGAGGGAACATCAGAACCGACACAGGAGGGAACATCAGAACTGACACTGGAGGGAACATCAGAACTGACACTGGAGGGAACATCAGAGCTGACACTGGAGGGAACATCAGAGCTGACACTGGAGGGAACATCAGAACTGACACTGGAGGGAACATCAGAGCTGACACTGGAGGGAACATCAGAACTTCACAGGAGGGAACATCAGAACTTCACAGGAGGGAACATCAGAACTGACACAGGAGGGAGCAGACTGGGGAGCAGGGGGCGCCGTCGGCCCTACCTTGATCTTGAAGGCTCTCTTGAAGCCGCTGGCAAAGAAACCACCGAACGGTCCCACGATGGAGGCGAAGGAGGAGAGAGCGATGCTGTGGATCTGGAACGGGTAGAGGCGCACGGTGGTCTGTGGGGACAGGAGGTGAGAGGTCAGGTCGGAGCAGATACATGCGGTTCCTCAGCATTTGTTCCTCATCCGAGTCAAAACTACCAAATAGCTCCTGATAAGAATTGAAATAATTCTTTCAAAAACAAGAGGAAGATCTTTGACACCGCCTCTACTTTTCTGCACTGATACAAACATTCCTGTTATCACAGCGATCAGATTGAGAGTTGGTGTCAAATAGACTCGGTGAAGTCAAAGGGATGACGATCAGAGAGCGGGAGGAGACCTACCCATCCGGTGAAGGACTCCAGGATGCTGGGCAGGGCGTAGTCCTGGAGCTGGAAGAGCTCCGGCGGCTCGCAGTCCACCTGGAAGCTGTTGGAGTCGTTGTTGAACTCCACCGGACAGACGAAGTAGCGGCAGCCGGCCATCACGTAGGAGAGCTGGAAGGAGAGAGGGCTTTAGTTACAGACACGTCACCCGTCTCCTTATTTTAAGGTCGCTTCAGTGACGGACTGATGAAGAGGAGGAGCTTCACTGCTGCAAAGGCGAGGAGGGTTTTTACGGACTCTTATTTAATCTATGCAGCGGATGGTCCAGAGATCACATGTAGGGTTTATCGAGACTTACTATCCCTCTGTGATCGATGCGTCAATCATCCTTTCTGAGATCTTGAGGTTAATGAGGAAGAGGAATGTGGACCGTTTACACCCAGAACCAGGATCAACGATAATCTTAATAGCAGAGGAATACTGACACATGTTCAGAGACACTCTTCACTCTCTGGAAACTGCATACCGTTCCAATCCTAATAAAGTGTTTAAGTCTAATGTGTGCTGGGGTTTGAGCGAGTCTGTGCTACACAGGTCAGCCATAACATTACAACCACATCCCTAATATTGTGTATGTCCCTCTTCTGCCTCCACAACAGCTCTGTGTGTCCTGAAACCTTTTGTACCAGCCAGTGGTTATAACGTTATGATCGGGGTGTATCCAGCAAGAATAATCTATCCTCCTTTACTGGAAGAGGAGGACAGAGGACTCCACAGATGGACGACGATAACCTTCAGTGCTCCCCTTTGTCTGGAGCATTAAATCTTTAGTGGATCTCTTACCCACGTGGCCGTAAATATTGATCTGAAGCTCAAATTATGAAGCCGCTCTGTATAATAGTTTTCTAAATTTAGCAGCTTCTCATCCACGTGCAGCGACACCCGACTCAAACATCAGGAACAAAGAGGGATGAATGTTAACTCTACTCATCTCCTTATGTTAAGAAAATATACATGTTGCTTTAAGCAAGTTCTGTTTAAAAGACTCTAAAGCATCGGGATAAATCTGTAGAAATCGCCTCGTCTTCAATTTCTTTCGTGCTCTGAAAGCCACCATGCCCAAACGTTATCATGTTTGATGATAACTCTGGGAAACAGTAGCAATGTTTGGATTCTCTGCAGAGAGGTGAGACTAGATTCTCCTCTTACCAGGATGCCAAACACGATGGTGGCGAAGAAACCGCCGATGAAGCCCTCCCACGTCTTCTTCGGGGACAGCTGGAGGGAAGACGGATCACACAACAATGTCGATATGTTCTCAATTAAGTAGAAGATTACGAAGAATCACAACATCCGGCGTTTGGACTGATTATCGACGCAGACAAGAACGACGGCGAGCGGACCGACCTTGATGAGAGGAGTGCGGCCGAAGAAGAAACCAAACATGTAGGCCATTATGTCGTTACAGATCACCATAGAAATCGGCACAATGAACCTGCCAGACGAAGAAGAAGAAGAAGAAACATCACGGGAATGAATTTCAAAGGCTGACAAATCAACAGAATTTCAACGTTAGATCGGATGTTGCTGGGAGGGTGAGACTCAGACGGTTCATGAAACAGCAGAGGAGATAAAGGAGTTTGACTCACCAGATCATGCCTTCAAACAGGTTGTGAATGATCAGGTGAGACTGAGTCACCACAATCAGCAGAGTCACATGGGTCCAACCGAACTGTGGAGGAGGATTGAAGGTCAAAGTTTACGCTGAGGTCAGTTTAAATTAGCTTCACAGACTATTCTGACCAGACACATCTGGCTTAGCAGATAATAGCCTGATTGGAAGATTACATTTAGAGATAACTGCACTCCATGTTTACAGACAGCAAAGGATTGTGGGAGTTTCAGATGGAGGGCCCGCCGGGGTTATCGGCGCGCGTTAACATTTGAGAAGCAAAAATTATCTTTAATTCAAATTATTCACAAAAGTTCTACATTTAACTGAAGTAACGTAAGAAAAAATTACATTCTTCACAAAAACAAATTCTTTTTCTGTAAAACATGTTTGCCAAAATTATTGGCACATCCTGTAGGTTTCGATCCAGGACCTTTGAAGGAAAAACAGTCCCGTGGCATCGGAGATCCGCCACCAGACTTCATAGTGGCTATGAGGTGTTTTTCTCTATGGCTTTCTTCCTTCACCACACCAATGTTTGGTATTTGGTACCAAAAAACTCTACTTTGGTCTCATCCGACCTCTGACCTTGTTCCAGTGAAAGTCCCGGTGGTGTTTGTCAAACTCTAGCAGCGTTAGTTTGTGTGTGGACGACAGCAGAGATCTTTTTCTTGCTACCTTCCCAAACAGCTGGTGTTGTTGTCGGCGCCATCTGATGGTGGTTAGGGAAACTTTCTGAACCTAAAATTCAGCAGACCTTTGACCTCTCTAGATGTAAACCTTAGAGAGGTTTTAGCCAGTCAGATTATAGTCCTCACAGTGTGTGGGATCATTTTCCAGACATGTCTTCTTCCAGGCCATGTCTGGAAGAGGACATTTCATGCATTTCTGGCATTTCTAACGTCTCCAGTCTCTTTAAACTTCTTTATTATTGATCTAACTGTTGAAACTGACATTTTGAACTGCTGAGAGTTGTTCTTATCTCCATTGAACAGATTTGTGCAGCTCTACAACTTTTCTTTGCTCCTCATTGCTGTGTTCTCTGGTCTTCATCATCGTGAAGAACCTTAAATAGAATCAGGCCTGCGTCACCTCATATTTATACCCCAGTGAAACAGGAAGTACCTGTTCACCACTTCAGAGTTCCTGCTCAAACAGGTGAGGCTAAAAAATATGAAATAGGGCTGGAAACACTCTTCAGTTACCTTTTCATGATATGTAATAGAGAAAAATATGTTTGTTTTATATTAAGAATTGAAACTTCCTTTTAATTATGATCGAAAGGGAATTAAATTGAAGTAAGGCATTTTTTTGCATCTCATTTTACTCTCTTTTCTTTTTTCAAGGGCACCGATAATCCCAGAAGGCGCTGTATTTTACTGATACGTATTTTACGAGAGCAACGTCTGCCCTTCAGAATGTGAACAAAGAGTCTTCTGTCTCCAGGCTGGTTAATGACAAACACAGCGGTTCGTCTTTAGGGGGATGCTCAGTGGACGTCATCCGCAGAGAGGACTTCCTGTTGCTCGATTTGATGACCTTTGTGACATTTTTCTGCTTAAGCTAATCAACTGCAGCAGTGGGTGTGTGCTCGACATTTCTGTTCAGAGATATCCTGTGACTCATGGGCCTATGGCTGCATCTTAACCACCCCCGTCAGAAAACTCTGTAGCCCCCATGCTAAAGGCCAAAAAATTCTTTTTTAAATGCAGGAGCCACTTACCATGTAGAACTGAAGGCGGTAATGTTTCTTCACCAGGCTCAGAACAAACATACAGAAACCTGCAACGGCATGAGAGACGCTGTGTGAGACAGACACATAATCCGCAAATGTGTCGCAGAGGAGGGAGATTAATTGAGTCCGGATGCCGGTCATATTTGGTCCAACACTACTAAATTTAGCCCGACCCAATTCAGACAAAGCCTCGAGTTCATGTTCAGCGAGCAGCTCGTGGTGGATGGGAGCTCATGGCTGACGGGAGGGAGGATACAAAGCAGAGGAATTGTCGGAGAAAAGGGCAGAAATCACCAGATGAGAGTCTGGTGATTGAAAAAAATAAATGAAACATTGCAGATTTGAGTGTTTTCTAGAACTTCAATTCCTTAGAGGGAGTATTTATAATTCAGTAAGTCTCTCTGCTAGAAGATGGTGGTAAGAATCATCTTGAGTCTAGTAGGATTGGGCCAGAAACACACTTCCTTCCTGTGTGCATCCTGTTTGGCTTCGGCAGCGTCGTCTCACAAACAGACGGTACAGGAGGTGGAGCCTCTCCAGTTAGCAACGCTCGCCTGAAATAAGCAACTTGGAAGTTTCCCGCCTAACAAGAGGGCACACGGCGGAGCCTGACAGTTCAGGGTCCTTAAATTAAACTTTAGTTCTTATTCCATCCATTAACTTAACTTAACGAAGTAGAAATAAACCCCTTTATCCGGAGACCCCGTAAAATCCAGGGTTCCTCCGCGCTACACGTCTCATTCTATCACCAGTTTCACTCAAGGTCACGCAGTTTATACAAGGTGGTGAAAACAACTTTACAACCGTCAGCCACAACAATAAAACCAGCTGCCTAGTATCGTGGCGTTCCCAGCACGGTGTGTTTTGACATCTTTCTATCGGAACCAGCGTTCAGTGGTTTTGTGCTACGGTAGATGTTCTGTTCGGCCCAACAGGCTTAAAGTCAATCCAAACACACATCAGTGAGTCTCAGCTAACTAGGTCACCGGTTCACCACTGTCCTTTATTAGACCACGTTGTTGGGTACTAGTCACAGAAGACCAGAACAACCGACAAGACCTGCAACAAGAGATGTTTGGACTCAGACATCTCGCTTTTGTCAAAGTTGCTCCAATCCTTATATTTGTCCATTTATCCTGCTTCTACTTCCTTCAACAGCTCTAATAGACTTCCTCCTACTGAGGACCGGTCATGTGACCCGGAGATTCTCAAAGCTGAAGGTCCTTATTGTCACATGTCAAAACTTTTCAATTCAGAAAATTCGACTCGCGTCAAGAAACGGCTTTCTTTATTACTTTATCTGAAATGTTGAAAGCAGTGGAAATCTTATCACCTCCACGCACCCACACTGACATAAAGGACCTCCAGACTTGGGTCTGCTGGAGGCCCGGGGTTTTGTACCTGTGAGGTAGAGGGCGAAGGAGATGAAGCGGTGGTATTTGCTGAGGATGCGGAGCGGCTCCTCCCTTTGCACCAGAGTGAAGAAGTAGTCCGTCACCGTCTCGCCGTAGCAGAAGTAGTTCACGCACAGCAGGAAGTACCTGTGGTGCGAAGCGATGCCACAAAATGAACACATCTCAGCGTTTCGTAACGACTGCTGCTAAATCAGACTGAGCATTCAGTGTGCCTGCAGAAAAAACCATTGCGCCGCCACGTGAACAAACTTCCCGTTAATGGGCAGGAATGCTCTGGCCCGTTTGAATGGCTGCATGGCCCGTGGGACCAGGCTTTGGTTTTTCATGCTCACGGCACAGTGAATGCAAAGACTTGTGTATTTAGTACACTCCACCGTACAGGTCTACCACTATGATCAAACTGCACCGATTATTCACAGTATCTGATTTGCTGATTGGCTTCTTGGTCTAAACTCTACGCCAGATTACAATAGGTGAGAAAACAAACCTCAGGAAGTCTGCAACAAAATAAAAACGAGACAGGACGATGAGAAAGGAAGGATATTTGCTTTGTTCAGTGCATGATGAAATATCGGGTGTCTGTTCTCTCACCAGCTCAACGTCCTGAACCAGGGAAGGTGGTAGGAGTGGTACACGCTGTAACCAATGGTGATGATTTCTTGGAAGCACTTGATCTGAACGCAGAGGACCTGCACAGAGAGACAACGGCATCAGCAGGGGCAAAACTCCTGGAGTCTCACGACTGTTAATTTGTGTGTGTGTGTGTGTGTGTGTGTGTGTGTGTGTGTGTGTGTGTGTGTGTGTGTGTGTGTGTGTGTGTGTGTGTGTGTGTGAATATGTCCTAGACGTCGGTTAAAGGCCAACATTCCAGGGAATGACAAGAGCAAG
Source organism: Lophius americanus (assembly GCA_037951165.1). NCBI lineage: Eukaryota > Metazoa > Chordata > Actinopteri > Lophiiformes > Lophiidae > Lophius > Lophius americanus. Next base: position 2,666,407 of record JBBDHG010000050.1, read on the forward strand.
AGTTCTGGAGGTTCTAGGAGAGTCTGGCTTCCATTAATCCACAACTATATCCATGCACCTTCACATATCGCACCACTCATCATACAATTAGACCTTGAGGGTAGTAAACATACTGTGGATATATTGATTTTTAGACCAGGGCTCCTATCATTGCTCCCCGTTGGGTTTTCAATCCACCAGAACCACACAGCAGCATGCCTTCACATTGTCAGAGGGGTACCAAGCTCAGGAGGTGTCGACTCTGTCTGTAGGGTCACATTGCCACAGAGAGTGATTCCGGGGGGTTGTGCTTTTAGGTACCGGGTAGTCGACATATTGTGAATTAAAATTTTAAAGGGAGACTGAAATTCTTAGCGTATTCTGAATGATACAGTCTGGAACCTGTTATCAAAAGTTTGAGTTTTGAACCCGAGACCTGGATCAACCCACGCTTGTATGTCAGCGGTTTACCGGATCCTGCTCAAAGGATGAGTTTCCGTTAGAGGAAGCTCCACAGCCACTTCGTTTCATCGTCTCCCGACAGACCAGCGCTTAGATCGCGAAGAAAATGAAAGGCATCAGGAGTCGATTAACTGCAACAGGCCTAAACTAGGTAAGGTCCTACGCAAAACACACCTTAAAAACTGGATAAAAAGTTTTTGTATGACGAGAAAAAAACCCACAGACGGCGAGATACAACAAACACTGTCATTAACTTTACCACAAAAGTATTACTTTTTACTTGGCACTTTTGTTTTAGGTATATAGACTTAGTTCTCCTTCCCCAGACTACGCTCAGCACTATGGGTGGTCGGGCCTTCTGTTCTGCTGCCCCTCGTCTGTGGAATGCCCTCCCCGACCATGTGAGGGCTCCACAGACGACTGAGACTTTTAAAAAATAACTCAAAACTTTTGTTTTTAGCAGAACCTTTAACTTTTAATTAACATTGCTGCTTTTGGTTATATTTATGAATAATTATTATTATATTTTTTATTGATGCTTTAATTGCTTTTAACTTGTAGCACTTTGAGATTTGATCCAAACGTAAAGTAAGTAAAGAGTTAGTAAATATACAATTTTTTTTATAGATTATGAAGAATATAAATATTGTGGATTTGTATAGTCATTGAAAAGATTATGTTTTGTCAATAGTTTAAACACCGTGTCAATTTTATGACGGACGAAGAGAAAAAAAAAATAAGAATCCTCTTGAATCTAATGGCTTCCAGTAGATACGACAATATTCTCTAATTTCACACATTATAAATGATATATCTTGTACTCACAATCATCATAAGCACCATGGGGCCCAGGTAGATGATGAAGAAGAAGAATGAGATCATGGCCAGCGTGAGGATGCCTCGGACCCACCAGTTCTTCCATCTGAAGGAAAGAAACGCAGAAACACACAGAGGTTTCTTTGAAAAACTAACTTAACACCGTTGGAAAATGAACCGGATGGATCCGTCTCTACGACCCGTTTGACGTACATAACGCTGAAAATTAAAAATAGAAATCCAGCAGATATCACTGTGTCTCAGTAAAGCAAATGCATATCATTAACTTTTGGAGCTCAAGGTCCAGAGTTAGAATCATTCAGTCAAAGAATTCTTTCATTAGTGCAGACAGACAGACAGACAACTATCAGAAAGACAGAGTTCACTTCAGCAGTGGCCGCACCTTGAGGAGAGTCCGGACAGGGCCTTGTTCAGAACCACGGGGGTATCGTCAGCGGAGACCGGCACCTCTGGAGCCCCTGAATCCGACTTGGACTCGCTGTCTGACGCTCCTTCTTTTTCCACCTTCAGCTCTCCATCAGAGCCCTGAGATCCAGACAGACAGGAGAGATGAAACTCTGAGCAGAGATCCAGGGAGGTGCGGTGGTGGTCGACAAGAAGAAACATCAATGGCTCTTCTACCTTTGTATTTGACACGGACTTTGTTGTTTAAGCTGGTTCCTACTATGCAGATGTTGAGAGGATCTTTTACTTTTGAGAACGTGTTGATAGAAGGATTGACTGTGCTCTAAATATTTAACGTCCTTAAAGCCTCCAACAACATGACATACGGCTGCATTTACACTCTCGCTGATACAAGAGGCCCGTGCAGACGGAGGAATGTAAATACAGCTCTTCTCTCACGTCGCTCAATGAAAAGTCAAACGAGACGTCCGAAAAAAAAATCACATGATGCGGTATCTAGGTGAGACGGCTATTTGTGTTTTTCTACCATTTGCAGAGCAGACGCAGCCCTCGAATCACTTCCCCCACCACAAACTCAACACACTGATGCCTCAGCTGAGTTTTACTCAGAATATCTTTCTCATATGAAAATCATCCGACTTTCTTCTCCGCGGAAATTCCCTGTGACAGCTGTCAGTCAAACAGTCCGAGTACAGATGAGGATAAATACTGAAAGACGTGGCCACACCTCACGCATTTTAATTTAGGTAATGCCGTCAATACTTCAATTAATATTTGATAATAACGGATTAAAGTTTAATCAGAAAATCAGAACGCGTGACATTTACTAACAATGTTTTCCACCGATAGCAACCATCTACCCGTTTATAGTGAATTTAACTGGATTTCATTACAAAAATCTATTTCCAGATATTAGCTCTGCTCTGTTTCACCAAGTTATTCTCCAAATCTGATGTTTGAAGTCCCTCAGATTTCAGAACAGCTGTCTGAAACATGCTAACGGCCGATCGCTGCCATCGTAATGAAATCAATCAGATGTTTTTCACTTAGCATATATGTGGTTGTAATGTTATGGCTGACCGGCGTGAGTGTTGAACACACACGAGCAGATTCCTCATGCGACGGTTTAACAACATGTCCACCAATATTGTTGGGTTCTCAGAACCAGCGGTTCACTGAAGACAGCCGGTCCATAACCCCCGGATCTCCTCATCGCTATGGTAACGACCATCGGTGGGTATAATCAGACAGTTTTTAGTATTTAGACACAGTCACAGTCCGTCTGGTGAAAACAGGGTGTCTTCAGGTCAGTTTGAGTTTTCACTGCTCACCCCCCCGCTGATCTCTCTGCTACTGACCATATAAGGCTGGAGATCTCGCCTCACACAGCAGATGCTCAACCGGGCTCGCCGTTTTTGTGACGCCGTCTCAGTCCTACTCTAGGTGGCTGGAAATTAGACGGAGTTAAATCCCTGTTTCCACAGTATTAATATACCTTTGTTGTTCGACCCGACAGCCCGACAGGTGCTTCTTACCCACAGTTACCTTTCCAAAAGCTACAGCAAACATACTGTAAAGGTAATGTAGGAACATTTCTGCTATTATTAAAGAGCATTTTAAAGGTTTTATTTCCCTTTCACGTTGATACGAGATGGAAGAGTTCTGCTGGATGGTTAGGAGACGGTGGTTCTGACCAGAAGACGGGAGGCAGAGATGAAGATGTTCAGATGTTCGCTGGGAGTGAGGAGGAAGGACAGGATTAGAAAGGAGACATCAGAGGGACAGTCCAGGTTAGATGTCTTGGAGACAAAGTCAGAGAGGACATATTGAGATGGTTTGGACCCGTGAAGAGGAGGGATAGTGGATCTACTGGTAGATGAATGTGAGGACCAAAGAGGAGGTTTCTGACTGTGCTGAGAGAGGACATGCAGTAGGTTGGTTTGACAGAGGAAGATACAGAGGACAGAGCAGGATGGAGACAGATGATCCACTGTGGTGACCCCTAAAGGGAAGGCCAGCCCAAAGAAGAAGCCATTTTAGAGAGAAACTCTCAAACTAGCTAAAGGCCAGACTGAAAACAGTAGACAGTGTCAATAGTTGTCAGAACCTTCTGACCACCGGCAGGAGCACAAGGAAGCCCCCACAGACAGGCTCAATGGCCTCCTGCTGGTTTCTATGGAGACGGTATCGTCAGCCAGGAAGCTTGAGGTAAAAATAGGCACTGGTTTCAAACAAACACTCCTCCCCTTCCATGCCCTCCGGCAGAACCTAGCAGCACCGGAACCAGTTAATTCTGTGAGACGTGAAAGGATGAATGTGTTCCTCTTTATCTTTTCAGGGATTTTAGAGTTCCATTGCCATGATGGGGGAGGAAAAAATACTCCCCTGAAAAGGGACGCAAAAATGTAAAGCTGAGGTTTGGAATTCAGGTTTTTCTGCGAGTCCATCAGCCACACATATTTGAAAGAAACTGTTTGAAACGGTTTAGAATAACTGAAGATGAAATGTGTATTCGGGTCACTTAGAATGTGGATCGCCAAAATCTCTCCTCATCTTTGATCAGAAATACAGACAAACAAAGAAAAACCATTTAAAATGGAACTCCCCATATTTAGACTAATAAATAATCTCAAACTATTTGTGTGAAGTCAGCAATACGCTCAAGGATCAGATCCCATAGTGACTCAATAACAAAGATAAATACCATTTAAATATTTGGCTGTTTTGTAACAGAACAAGAAACATTCTTTTGTGACAAAAAAAACTGTTATTGGCAGAAAAGCCCTCAGGAGTGAAATATGAACCACTACAGTAAAATATACAAAATACAAGTTTGATCTCCTTGAGGCAGTTCTAGACTAAACTGGAGGGGTTAGGAAGTGATGTCATTTTCATAAAAAGCTCGCCACTAGGGGGCGAAATACAAACTATGAGGGTAAAACCGATGTGAAAAAGATCAATTAGTGCCAAATTTGGAATGAATCGAAACCACGCTTGTGTCCGAAAAATGTGGCTTCTGAGGAAAAGCTCCCAAAATCAACCCAGTTCTTCCTCTCACTAAGTTTTATGTGGGTATAAAATTCGATGCATGAAATAGTTTTGGAGATATCGCCTTAACGCACGCTGCAATGACCAATTACATAGTATCCCCGACTTTCCAGGGACATAAGAATAATGAACGACACATCGTAGAAAAACTCTTTGATTGCGCTTCTGTGTCATTTTTCCCTCCTGCCCTGCGAGGGTGATAGCGGAGATGACGCTGATGTCTCCGCCACTCTCCCATTTTAGCTGTTTTCCAGCTTTGGTTAATCAGGACCTCCTCTCCCAGACGGATTCCAATAACCAAGCCCAATTTTTTTGGCTCTGGCTATTAACTGGAAAACAACTCTTGACATTTAAGTCTAAGTATCTTTCCTTTAGTTTTGACACAATACTTTACTTGGTGTTGACGTCATGCGGGACACCAGCAACTATTATTATTGGTGTGAATTCACACCCACCAGCTAAATGTTGTTTTACTTCAGTTTGGCAGTAAGAAGGGGGAATAAACAGTTGACATAAGCTAACAGATGACATAAGCTAACATTAATAACCGCCTTCATCACTTATGAAACGCTGATAAATGGATATATGGGAGTTTCTGCAGCCCCATGCCAGATACTGTTTTTACTATATAAGGACAGGCTGTCAGTGTGTAATGTGTCTGATACCGTCAGATAGACACATTTCCATCCTCCCCGCTGCTTTAATTCAAACATTTTGATTTGTTTTCAGGATGACATCACATCCCAGGAAGACCCCAGGTAGCATCGACCAATCATGTCTAAAAATATGAGGACGACAGATGGTTAGTATGGCGCACTTTTAAGTTAAACTTGTCATTTGGGGGATAAATGACCGGAGCGACATGAAAGGCTGTGGCAAATTGTCGGATTCCGATCATTTTAGACGAGACTTGAATGATAATTCGTCATGACTCAGAGCGCTAACTAGCGTTAGCATGTTTAGCTAACGGTGGGTCGTTACCTTGTCCTCTGGCGGCTGCTGCTGCTGTAACGTCTGCTCGGTCTCACCGGATCCACGGTACCTCAGTTCCGTCATCTTCACCGATCCGAGTCCAAAGACAACAAAGAATGTCCGGAGGCTCCGAGACGCTCCTTATTTCTGTTCACGGAGCTCCTGCTGCTGAGCCCCTGGCTGGGATTTATTCTACACTGACACTTCTCACTCGGATAATAGATGCGACGTGACGCAAGCAGGAATGAAAGAGAGCGACAGCTTCCGGTTTCAAAATAAAGTCAAATGACTTCTTCGGTTTTGTTCGCTTGGTGGTGGTTACAACAAGGAACATTGGTTTGCCCATCCTATCCTGTCCACTGCATCTTCCTCAGTCACACCAACCAACTGCATGTCCTCTCTCACCAAATCAGGAAACCTCCTCTTTGATCAGCACTTTCTCCTGCCCGGCAGCTCCAACCCCATTATCCTGCCAATAGATCCGCTATCCCTCCTTTACACGTCCAAACCACCTCAATTTGGACCCTCTTACTTTGTTTCCAATACATCTAACATGGTCCCAAAAGAAGAATCTCAAACTGCCACCTCCAGCTCTTCCCCTACTTGTTTCACTTCTTTTCCACACTCCCCGTTGCTCCTAACAGTTGACCCCAAGTACTTGAACTCCTTCGCGTTCTTCACCTCTACTCCGTGCATCCTTACCATTCCACCTGCCACCTCTTCATTCACACACCAATCTAAACAGCCAGCTTTACATCTGCATTTACATGAAGGAATAAAAAAGCAGAACGGTCAACTCATATGGACAAACAACGGATATTTTGTCTCAAGGCAAATCCTCCATTTCTTCCAGATTACAGTTGAGGATTGAACGATTTAAGGGATTGAAAGTGTTTATCGTTGTATGCACAGGTAGAAGACACGCAACCCTGTGGAATGGAATTCTTCCGTTACATTCCGCTCCATATTTCATTACAAATGAACACCCATGAAGTTAAAAATATAAAAAGAAATAACAAACCTAGAAATATAACACAAACAAAATATAACAGATCGATATAACACACAAAAAGAATAAGAACTCGTACCATAAAGTATATTTTTACATTTATTTGTATACAGGATAAACTGAGTCTAACATATTTGTTATTTGTCATTAAAAAACAAATTAATTCAAATAAATCTTGAAATTTACGTGAGGAAATTCATTCTTATATGTTAAGATCTTCAATCATATTCCCCTTAAGTTCTTGTTCCTGTCAAGGTTTTCAAACAGGACTTAATCACTTCTTGTTTTTTTATGTTTTATTGTGAAAGTATTGTTGCTAAGATTTCGTTGTATTCTGGGTAACTTGACGTTCACATCAGATCCTCTGATGTCATAGGGGGAGTGGGCTATGATCAACACAAATACTATGTTTAAGGTGTCACATTTGGAGATCATCCAAAAAACCTTAAAGAAGAATGATTACATTCCTATATTCAATGCGCTACACCAATCAGCCATAACATTAAAACCACTTGCCTAATATTTCTTTCTACCACACAGCTTCACCTTAACTTATCTCAATATCAGTGCACTCTAAAAAGAGAACCTGCTCACTGGTAACACACGTTTAAATTTAGTATTACTGAGTTTCAAATGTTAAGTTGAAAATACTCAATTTCATTGTCACCAGTGGAAGTTATTTTTATCAATTTTTGTTTTTTTTCTAGTGTGTAATAGTTGTCTTTAAATGCTGCAGGAAACAAATAAAGTCAGATTCTTGCACCAATAATGAACAAATATTTATTTACCATTTTATGTTTTAGGTGTTTTGAAGATATAATCTTGAAGAAAAAAAAAAGAAGAAGCTGGAATTTCTCCTTTTTTTATGGTTTTGGGGTCTAATCAAGGACTGTAAAAATAAAAATGTTTATGATCTTAAAAAATAACTTATACTTGTAACATAAATCATATTAAGTATATTTGAGTCTAGCTTATCAATTTAAGTTGAAAATACTTCATTTAACTGAGTTTGACCAGTTGATGTAATTTTTGAGTTCATCAAAAAATTCCCTTTTTAAAGTGTAGTTGTGGTTGTTTACTTAAATGTATCAACAATTTTTTCATTTAACAGAGTACGTTCACTTTTTTCACGGCTTTAAAAAACCTAGAATACAAAAGAGTAAATCATTTTTCGTTTATCATTGGTGCACAATTCTGAGTTTTTATTCCTGCAACATTTAAAGACAAATATTACACACTGTAAAGAAATAAAAACATCAAATAATAAAAAACTGCCCAAAAATTACAAAACAGAAAATAATAATAAAAGCAAAGCAACTTATTCCGGCTCTTTCCAAATTTTAGTCAGTTTTTAATCACAAAATAATAATAAAAACTGACTAAAATTTCAAAACATAAAATAATGACATAAAAACTGACTTAACTAGACAATTAAAGCACCAAGAGAACGCAAACATCTGCTGAGGACTAAAACCTACCTCTTAATCATCTTTATTTCGTTCACTTTTAAACAGACATCGTTACATCACTTCCTGTTCCTCTACAGTATAAAACATCACAGGAACAACAGTTACCAAAGTTTAGGAAAAAATTCTCACAGATTTCTCCATTAATGTTTGAGTCATTGCCAGCCTGTAAATCTACTTAAATCTAATCTAATGTGATAACAAAGTAAGGAAAACCTTATTGTGATTTAGTGTTTAATGACGTAATGGAATTGTTGCCTCCTCTGCAGGTTGATACATGTTTTAGCGCCGCTGTAAAGGTTTTGGGAGATACCATACTCCAAGAAGTGGAGGGGGGGTTATTTAAATCCAACTGTTATCTGGAAGGTCCCTGACAATATTATAATGCTTTAACTGAGTTTAGGAGATATATGTATCTAAATATAAGTCTTACAGTGACAGTTTGATATGTGTGTGTTAGTGTTTGTTTTGGTTTATGCTGTTTTTAAGGACGGAATTCCCTGTGCTGTGGTATAGTTCAGCACCATAATCAGCAAAGGTTATAAAAATGCTGCCAGTGTTATTTTATGTGCTGCTCTTATGACCTCGTGTTTCAAGTGAGGGACAGTATGTTTAATTCATGTTTATTGATTTTAGGGGGGGAAATAAATAAACACATGGTCGGTCCGCTCCATAAAAATCAAGCTTTCAAGCCTCCTCCAAGTCATTCCTCTACGCAGTAATTTTCATTAAAAATCATAGGATAAAAGCAAATCTGATCAGATTGATAAACCTTTAAAATTATATCAAAACAATTCTGAAGCCGACAGGTAACCAGTGCAGTCATTAAAATTGGTGTGATGTGTGCTCACTTTCCATCCCCACAAATGTCCCTCTTCAAGACTTTACAGATACAGTTGCGGTAAGTTTCATCAACAAAAAAAAGTAAACTAAATAAGGCTTGGTTTCTATGTTTATACAAGTTTAATGTTGTTTTATGTCTCTGACAGCCGAGACCCTCTGCAGCGTCTCCTGCTGCTGTAATACAAACTGTGAACGCGAGGTGGCAGCAGAGGCTCTCGTAAGTTTCATGTTGGGGCGGGCTTGTGCTTTAGTGTGTTTGTGTGTGTATGTGTGTGTGTGTGTCATCTCTGTGGGCGTTTATAAATACTTAATGGCCTACTGTTGTTGCAGCAAAAGTGAAGCATTGCAGCCTAGATACAACAGTTCAAAAGAGTCCGGTACCACAGTGTGGGCCGCAGACGGAGGTGGTGGTGATAATAGTTCTGGTTGACAGGAGTAAAAACCCACGAAAGTGAACACGGTTGCTCAGGATTGGGGTTGAATCTATCACCAATATACCTATCTAGAGAATAAGAGTTGAATGTTACACAAAATAAAGAACAAGTGAGTCATATAACCTGCTGCTCGCTGACTCATGAGTCTCCAGGACTCCACAGCATCAGAAACAAAAAAGAAAGGAAATCTCTTCCACTGCCTCTTGCTCTCTCATTTCACATCTGCCATTTCATCCTTACCTACGTCATGGATCATTATCATTTTCAGATTTTATACCCCCACAGACCTGGGAGTGACGAGGAGCTGGACTGATTATGGGAAAGGTCAGTTGCATATTTCCACCACTAGGGGGAGATTTATCTGTGAAACACAGTTTTCAGGCCAGACTTCTTCAACCATCGGTCCAGTTTAGTTCATTTTGGTACATATGAATCAAATTTTTCCCAACCATAAGTCCGATTATGTCCAAATCGTCTCTTCTTATCTTTATCGTTGTTCATTATTACGTCTCCTGTGCAGAATGTGTTTTTCACCGATCTCCTTTTGTTTGTTGGGTTATTCAGCGGAATTATGCAGAACCGATTTCCAATAAACTTGGGGGCGGTGGTTGAGTTCTGGGCCAGAATAGCAAATCAATCAATCAATCAATCAATAAACTAATCAACTAATCAATAAATAAATCAATAAACTATTCAAGCACATTTTAAAACAAATAAAATGTTTTCAAATGGGCTTAACATGTTATTGACACACAGAAAAGATGAAAAAAGTTTTTTTTAAAAGTCGTTGAGATGAAATTGAAAGAAATAGATACTGAATACTAAACTGAAGTTAAAACAATAATAAGAAAAATACATCTATTACTACAAATGACAATATTGAGAATAATAACATGATGATGGTAAATTACACTAAGAAAGTGCTTGAATAAATAAAGGGTAAAATGTTTTTAGAGAAAAAAGACTAAAGAGTCTTCCTCTTCTTTGGGGGGTCATCACCTTTTCCATTCTGGCCCTGACCTCTGTATCTTCCTCTGTCACGCCAACCAACTGCATGTCCTCTCTCACCACCATCTTGGAAACATATTCATTCACTCCTGCTGCTCCTCTTCTGTCACAGATAACTCCTCACACCCTTCTCCAGCCAATCCACCCCGCCTGCACTCGCTTCTTCACCTCTTCTCCACCCTCCCCATTGCTCTGAACAGTCGACAGTCGACATATGAACTCCTCATCTTCTTCTGCTCTACCCCTTCATCCTCACCGTCTTCCTTTCAATCACACACATGTATTCTTTCTTCATTCCTCTTCTCTCCACCTACCTCTACCTCCACCTCTCCAGGTTCTCCTCCACCTGCTCCCTGCTCTCAATACAGATCACAATGTCCTCCACCAACATCAGAGTCCATGGAGACTCCTGCCTGACCTCATCTGTCAGCCTGTCCATCACCATAGCAAACAAGAAGGGGCTCAGAGCCCGTCCTTGGTGCAGTCCCACCTCCACTTTAAAGCCATTCATCACTTCTACTGCCCACCTCTCTGCCATCATGCCACTCATACATATCCAGTACCACTCGAACACACTTCTCTGTCTTTCCAGACTTCCTCCTGCAATCCCACAATTCCTCCCTGGCCACTCTGTCGTACCCTTCCTCTCAATCCACAAAGACACAATGCAGCTTCTTCCGACCTTCTCCTTACGTCTTCATCAGCTCTGTCAGAGCAAACATCTCATCTGTCGAGCTGTTTCTCGGCGTGAAACCACACCGCTGCTCACAGAATGTCGCCTCTTTTTCTCAACCTATAGCTTCCACTATGATTCCAAAAGAAACCTGGCGGTGACACAGCAGTTCTGTTGAATCTTCATGTGGTTCTAGACACATTTTGCATGGGGGGCGGCAAGAGAGTGGCGTGGAAACTGTGAAGGGCGGCGTTGTATATCACATATTAATAAATATGCATAGATGTATACTCTTGTAGATTTCTAAAAAAGTGGCAGATGATCCAAAACTGCGGTGGCGAAGCATCTTCTAGGGGGGGCCACACCCAGCCTGTGCCACCCCGATAGATCTGCCCTTATATCCACAGTGGACCCGCCCAAAGGTTACGACTGCAGCCTCTCCCCTCTGTGGCGGACATTTTTCCCTCGCTGCAGCATGAGGGTCGGTACTTTTGCTCCGTGTGTTTCTAGACAGTCAGAATTTTTGGGGGGGCTGGTTGTCCTCAGCAGCTCCTCAAGAACTGCAGGACCGTGGGACATCTGCAATGCAGGAGTCTATATATAGCCATGGAGTTAGAGCGAGAGAGAGAGGGGGGAGGGGGGAGGGAGAGAAAAGGGAGACAGGTGAATGAAACAGTTGAGGTTTTGAGGATACGGAATTCATCCTTGTGAGATTTCTTTATATGGAAATATGTTCAAAGTTAAGATGCAAAACTTGTTTCTTGCTGAAGAAAGTAGCAGAAAAAACCTAAAAGATGAAGAGAAATAATAATAATTCCCGCTCTGAACTTTTTCTTTGTGGCAAGGTCGCAGTGATTGTTAAACTCACTTATGAGAGGAAACGTAATTACGTGCTCGCGGACCCCCAGCGACAGGAACAAGAAAAGGAGGCTGTTAAATGCTGAGGCGGATTATTTACTGCTTTTTCTCAAAGGCTCTCGGGAGGGGGGCCGTGGAGGTGGAGGAGGAAGAGGAGGAGGGCAGCAGTTTAATTATGTATGCACCCCCGCATCGCCAGAATGTGCTGACAGGGGATCACCGGGCCGGCCGAACCAAGGACGGCTACCGCCCAGCCAGCAGCGGGCCTCCAGGCCTGCAGGGATGTGGGATTGATCGGACTCTTGATTTTTCAATAAATCTGCCCTCTGACACGCCGCCTGTCCGCCTCGCCATCACAGAGCGGTCGGTGGTGACCCATAACTCTCCCGGTGTCGCTGCTGAGAGAGTGACCATCAATCAGTCCAGCGCGTCTGCAGGAGAAGGTTCCGGCGGCAGCAGCGTCCCCCATAATTCTATTATAGAAACATTACACTATCGATTTACAATGTGGGGCGAAATTATCATTTCAAATTAAAGGTTGGTTAAGAGTGTTTAAATGACGTGGTTGGAGCCGTTATCGGGTGAATAATCCGTGGTTGGAGCTCTAGTTAACTCTTAATTAAAAAAAAAACTTGTACATTAATGTGAGTTTTTTCTCTTATTTACAGGGAGTTATTAAGAAAAAACAAAAAATAAAAAAAGGGAAGAAGAAAGTTTCCTGCTGGAGAAAACAGGCAACCGTCTCGCTGTCTCCAAAAATCACTAATTATATCCCCAAAAAGTTAGGGGTCGCGTTAACGCGACAATTCAAAACTATTTAATGGATCATCTTCATACCTTATACCTACATGGACCTTATTGCGAGGAAGAACTGAATTGATTTCGTGAAAGGCCGGTATATTTCCAGCACTTGGGGTAATCCTTGTCTAATCTAAAGATTTTTAGGCAAACATTCCAAACTGGGTGAATATGAACCGTCACAAGGAGACAAGGAGACAAGGAGATAAGGAGACAAGGAGGTCAAAAGGAGTTCGAACTTTTATTTGTCATAGTTTCATAAAAACAGTTTTTGTTTTCATAATATCTCACCTGTTATATATATAAATATATATATATATATATATATTTATATATATATATATATATATATTTATATATATATATCTGTATTACTGTATATAACTGTATTTATCTTCATCATTGAGTCCGTATGGGATCTGATCCTAGAACAGACTGCTGACTCCATAGAAACAGTTAGTTTGAGTCACTGTTGACTGTTTGAGATTATTAATGAGTCACATCTAATCTGAGGAGTTCAATCAGGCTTGCATCTTGCTTGTACAACGCAGGGGATTGGAGGCTTTTCCTGGGATATAACCTCTCTGTTTGGGATGACATCATAGGTCATAGTTTAGTTTTAGACATCTTCCCTGAGAGTCGCGCCGATTGTCTGTTGGTACTGATTATGTCTTCGCCACTGCGTTGATCCTCGCTAAACGTATGAGGAAGAAAAAGAAAAACGCATTCTGGCTGAGATGAAGTCGCTGACAGCTGTGCTGGTGGTCCCCAGATGACAACCGCCATCCATCTCACCCGCCCCATCCTTCACCTCTGGGTGGAGGCGGCCGGAGGCTGAGATGAGCCGGTAATAACCAGCAGCTCCGCCTGTTATCGGACAAAACGTATCAACTCAGAGAGATTTGTGACTGGGAGTCGGCAGTTTCTATTATTTCTCTGCCGGGAAGTGCCTTTGAGCAAGGCGTGCGTCCTTCAGAGGATCTAGACGGTTCAAGGGAACTGATGCTCCGCCAGAAGCTGTTTGAAATGTGTTACTGTCTGACCCTCACACGGCGGGTAGAAACGCGATCAGACTCCACGACAGAGGGATTTATGCTCAGACATAAATTACCGCCGGGCCAAAAGACAAACGGGCTCTGGAACCGTCGGCGCCGCCAACGCGGCAGATTTAATACGGACCTCCTTCATTATGTTTGCTCTGAGCTTGTACTTGCAGGACATTTGGCTCCCAGCGCCTCCTTGTCCTCCCGATAAATAAACACACTGGCATCAGATAATCCCTCCGACAGAACCCCCTCACTCACCAGCCCACGCACCCGGCCTGCAGCCCCCACCGCTGGAATCACAGGGGGACCAAACTGACAACTAAGCCACGACTAAGAGTCAGCGGGGGGGCGGGGGGCCGCAGAGCACTTTATTTTTCTTTATTACGGTATTATTATTTCATTCAAATGACTTTGTCTCATACAGTGAAAGAGTCCGGGTTCATACAGTGAAACAGTCCAGGTTCATTCAGTGAAACAGTCCAGGTTCATTCAGTGAAACAGTCCAGGTTCACACAGTGAAACAGTCCAGGTTCATTCAGTGAAACAGTCCAGGTTCATTCAGTGAAACAGTCCAGGTTCACACAGTAAACAGTCCAGGTTCATACAGTGAAACAGTTCAGGTTCACACAGTAAACAGTCCGGGTTCACACAGTAAACAGTCCAGGTTCATACAGTGAAACAGTCCAGGTTCACACAGTGAAACAGTCCAGGTTCATTCAGTGAAACAGTCCAGGTTCACACAGTAAACAGTCCAGGTTCATACAGTGAAACAGTTCAGGTTCACACAGTAAACAGTCCAGGTTCACACAGTAAACAGTCCAGGTTCATTCAGTGAAACAGTCCAGGTTCATTCAGTGAAACAGTTCAGGTTCACACAGTAAACAGTCCGGGTTCATACAGTGAAACAGTCCAGGTACATTCAGTGAAACAGTCCAGGTTCACACAGTGAAACAGTCCAGGTTCATTCAGTGAAACAGTCCAGGTTCATTCAGTGAAACAGTCCAGGTTCACACAGTAAACAGTCCAGGTTCATACAGTGAAACAGTCCAGGTTCACACAGTGAAACAGTCCAGGTTCACACAGTAAAAAGTCCAGGTTCATACAGTGAAACAGTTCAGGTTCACACAGTAAACAGTCCAGGTTCATACAGTGAAACAGTCCAGGTTCATACAGTGAAACAGTTCAGGTTCATTCAGTGAAACAGTCCAGGTTCACACAGTAAACAGTCCAGGTTCATACAGTGAAACAGTCCAGGTTCACACAGTAAACAGTCCAGGTTCATACAGTGAAACAGTCCAGGTTCATACAGTGAAACAGTCCAGGTTCATACAGTGAAACAGTCCAGGTACATTCAGTGAAACAGTCCAGGTTCACACAGTAAACAGTCCAGGTTCATACAGTGAAACAGTTCAGGTTCACACAGTAAACAGTCCAGGTTCATACAGTGAAACAGTCCAGGTTCATACAGTGAAAGAGTCCGGGTTCATTCAGTGAAACAGTCCAGGTACATTCAGTGAAACAGTCCAGGTTCACACAGTGAAACAGTCCAGGTTCATACAGTGAAACAGTCCAGGTTCATACAGTGAAAGAGTCCGGGTTCATTCAGTGAAACAGTCAAGGTTCATACAGTGAAACAGTCCAGGTTCATTCAGTGAAACAGTCCAGGTACATTCAGTGAAACAGTCCAGGTTCACACAGTGAAACAGTCCAGGTTCATACAGTGAAACAGTCCAGGTTCACACAGTAAACAGTCCGGGTTCATACAGTGAAACAGTCCAGGTACATTCAGTGAAACAGTCCAGGTTCACACAGTAAACAGTCCAGGTTCATACAGTGAAACAGTCCAGGTTCATACAGTGAAACAGTCCAGGTTCATACAGTGAAAGAGTCCGGGTTCATTCAGTGAAACAGTCCAGGTACATTCAGTGAAACAGTCCAGGTTCACACAGTAAACAGTCCAGGTACATTCAGTGAAACAGTCCAGGTTCACACAGTGAAACAGTCCAGGTTCATTCAGTGAAACAGTCCAGGTTCATTCAGTGAAACAGTCCAGGTTCACACAGTAAACAGTCCAGGTTCATACAGTGAAACAGTCCAGGTTCACACAGTGAAACAGTCCAGGTTCACACAGTAAAAAGTCCAGGTTCACACAGTGAAACAGTTCAGGTTCATTCAGTGAAACAGTCCAGGTTCACACAGTAAACAGTCCAGGTTCATACAGTGAAACAGTCCAGGTTCACACAGTAAACAGTCCAGGTTCATACAGTGAAACAGTCCAGGTTCATACAGTGAAACAGTCCAGGTTCATACAGTGAAACAGTCCAGGTACATTCAGTGAAACAGTCCAGGTTCACACAGTAAACAGTCCAGGTTCATACAGTGAAACAGTCCAGGTTCATACAGTGAAACAGTCCAGGTTCATACAGTGAAAGAGTCCGGGTTCATTCAGTGAAACAGTCCAGGTACATTCAGTGAAACAGTCCAGGTTCACACAGTGAAACAGTCCAGGTTCATACAGTGAAACAGTCCAGGTTCATACAGTGAAAGAGTCCGGGTTCATTCAGTGAAACAGTCAAGGTTCATACAGTGAAACAGTCCAGGTTCATTCAGTGAAACAGTCCAGGTACATTCAGTGAAACAGTCCAGGTTCACACAGTGAAACAGTCCAGGTTCATACAGTGAAACAGTCCAGGTTCACACAGTAAACAGTCCGGGTTCATACAGTGAAACAGTCCAGGTACATTCAGTGAAACAGTCCAGGTTCACACAGTAAACAGTCCAGGTTCATACAGTGAAACAGTCCAGGTTCATTCAGTGAAACAGTCCAGGTTCATTCAGTGAAACAGTCCAGGTTCACACAGTAAACAGTCCAGGTTCATACAGTGAAACAGTTCAGGTTCACACAGTAAACAGTCCGGGTTCACACAGTAAACAGTCCAGGTTCATACAGTGAAACAGTCCAGGTTCACACAGTGAAACAGTCCAGGTTCATTCAGTGAAACAGTCCAGGTTCACACAGTAAACAGTCCAGGTTCATACAGTGAAACAGTTCAGGTTCACACAGTAAACAGTCCAGGTTCACACAGTAAACAGTCCAGGTTCATTCAGTGAAACAGTCCAGGTTCATTCAGTGAAACAGTTCAGGTTCACACAGTAAACAGTCCGGGTTCATACAGTGAAACAGTCCAGGTACATTCAGTGAAACAGTCCAGGTTCACACAGTGAAACAGTCCAGGTTCATTCAGTGAAACAGTCCAGGTTCATTCAGTGAAACAGTCCAGGTTCACACAGTAAACAGTCCAGGTTCATACAGTGAAACAGTCCAGGTTCACACAGTGAAACAGTCCAGGTTCACACAGTAAAAAGTCCAGGTTCATACAGTGAAACAGTTCAGGTTCACACAGTAAACAGTCCAGGTTCATACAGTGAAACAGTCCAGGTTCATACAGTGAAACAGTTCAGGTTCATTCAGTGAAACAGTCCAGGTTCACACAGTAAACAGTCCAGGTTCATACAGTGAAACAGTCCAGGTTCACACAGTAAACAGTCCAGGTTCATACAGTGAAACAGTCCAGGTTCATACAGTGAAACAGTCCAGGTTCATACAGTGAAACAGTCCAGGTACATTCAGTGAAACAGTCCAGGTTCACACAGTAAACAGTCCAGGTTCATACAGTGAAACAGTTCAGGTTCACACAGTAAACAGTCCAGGTTCATACAGTGAAACAGTCCAGGTTCATACAGTGAAAGAGTCCGGGTTCATTCAGTGAAACAGTCCAGGTACATTCAGTGAAACAGTCCAGGTTCACACAGTGAAACAGTCCAGGTTCATACAGTGAAACAGTCCAGGTTCATACAGTGAAAGAGTCCGGGTTCATTCAGTGAAACAGTCAAGGTTCATACAGTGAAACAGTCCAGGTTCATTCAGTGAAACAGTCCAGGTACATTCAGTGAAACAGTCCAGGTTCACACAGTGAAACAGTCCAGGTTCATACAGTGAAACAGTCCAGGTTCACACAGTAAACAGTCCGGGTTCATACAGTGAAACAGTCCAGGTACATTCAGTGAAACAGTCCAGGTTCACACAGTAAACAGTCCAGGTTCATACAGTGAAACAGTCCAGGTTCATACAGTGAAACAGTCCAGGTTCATACAGTGAAAGAGTCCGGGTTCATTCAGTGAAACAGTCCAGGTACATTCAGTGAAACAGTCCAGGTTCACACAGTAAACAGTCCAGGTACATTCAGTGAAACAGTCCAGGTTCACACAGTGAAACAGTCCAGGTTCATTCAGTGAAACAGTCCAGGTTCATTCAGTGAAACAGTCCAGGTTCACACAGTAAACAGTCCAGGTTCATACAGTGAAACAGTCCAGGTTCACACAGTGAAACAGTCCAGGTTCACACAGTAAAAAGTCCAGGTTCACACAGTGAAACAGTTCAGGTTCATTCAGTGAAACAGTCCAGGTTCACACAGTAAACAGTCCAGGTTCATACAGTGAAACAGTCCAGGTTCACACAGTAAACAGTCCAGGTTCATACAGTGAAACAGTCCAGGTTCATACAGTGAAACAGTCCAGGTTCATACAGTGAAACAGTCCAGGTACATTCAGTGAAACAGTCCAGGTTCACACAGTAAACAGTCCAGGTTCATACAGTGAAACAGTCCAGGTTCATACAGTGAAACAGTCCAGGTTCATACAGTGAAAGAGTCCGGGTTCATTCAGTGAAACAGTCCAGGTACATTCAGTGAAACAGTCCAGGTTCACACAGTGAAACAGTCCAGGTTCATACAGTGAAACAGTCCAGGTTCATACAGTGAAAGAGTCCGGGTTCATTCAGTGAAACAGTCAAGGTTCATACAGTGAAACAGTCCAGGTTCATTCAGTGAAACAGTCCAGGTACATTCAGTGAAACAGTCCAGGTTCACACAGTGAAACAGTCCAGGTTCATACAGTGAAACAGTCCAGGTTCACACAGTAAACAGTCCGGGTTCATACAGTGAAACAGTCCAGGTACATTCAGTGAAACAGTCCAGGTTCACACAGTAAACAGTCCAGGTTCATACAGTGAAACAGTCCAGGTTCATACAGTGAAACAGTCCAGGTTCATACAGTGAAAGAGTCCGGGTTCATTCAGTGAAACAGTCCAGGTACATTCAGTGAAACAGTCCAGGTTCACACAGTAAACAGTCCAGGTACATTCAGTGGAACAGTCCAGGTTCATACAGTGAAAGAGTCCAGGTACACACGTTGAAACTTTCCAGGTCGGCATCTTTCCACATTAACTACAGAGCGTATGAAGTTTAAAAACCACAGACGGTAGAATAGAAACCTGACAGACTAACATTGGCGTGATGTTGAGCGACAGATGGAATCAAAGACGTCTGACCGATGAAGCGTTGATGAACGTGAGGCTGAGTCAGATCCGGCATGAATGAAACATTTCTCTCCAGTTCTACTCCAGGGATTCATCGCTGGTAGCTTGATAAAACAAAACGTACCTGCATGGTGTAGAAAACAAACAAACAAACAAACACTGGAGAGCCCTGTGATGTCACGAGCTCAAGTTTAACCTGATTAATCGCTGCACAGCAAAGATTATTTACCATTAAAAGGAAATGACATGAGTTTTGCTTCCGACTTCATGGATAATCGCTGCAGTGCAAAGATTTGATTAATCTTAAACAGAAAACCACCAGGAGTTATTCCAAGTTCTAAGATTAGGCCTCCATGATCGAGTTATATAATGAGGGTCCTACAATCAAGCTTTTATTGCCTTTTTGTATTTCAATTCGGGGAGATTACGGCGTTTCGTGTTAACGTGAAAACTCAGAAACTACTGTGTATTCATGCATCATCATTTTGTCATTTTCAAAATCTCTTGCCATCATCGTCCAGTATCTGCTGGTGTTTGATGGAGTCCATGGAACCATGTATTTAAAAAAGACGTCCGGGCACTTTGGAAGAAAAACAGCCCCACGGCATCGGAGATCCACAACCAGACTTCACAGTGGGTATGAGGGGCTTTTCTCTATGGCTGTCATTCTTGCTAGGCCACACCCATCTTAGATGTTTTAGCGAAAAAGCTCTACTTTGGTCTCATCTGACCTCTGAACTTGTTCCGTGGGAAAAAGTCCCAGTGGTGTTTGTCAAACTGTAGCAGCGTTAGCTTGTAGCAGCGTTAGCTTGCTGGGTCAGAGAGCTAGGGAGACTCTCTGACCCAGAGATTCATCTGACCTCTGACCTCTCTAGCTGGAATCCTTGCGGAGTCTTTAGCCAGTCGTACCATACCATCGTACCACAGTGTGTGGGGTCAGTTTGTAGACACGTCCTCTTCCAGGTGTATTTCAAACGTCTCCTGTCTCTTTAAACTTCTTCATTATTGATCTAACTTTTGAAACTGACATTTCGAACCGTTGATAGATTTTCTTGTTCTCTGGTCTTTCCCGTTGTGTAGAACTCAAAGAGAATTAAGGCCTGTGTTACCTCATATTTATACCCCAGTCAAACAGGAAGTCATTGTTCACCACTTCAGAGTTCCTGCTCGAACAGGTGAAGCTAAAAATATATATAAAATAGGAGCAGAAATATGCCATCTATGATTTCAATATAGTTTTTTTTAACAATGTTGTGATTAAACAGTTAAAACCATTTTGTGGCATTAAAGACGCGGTGCCGGTTTGGATACTAAATGTCTTTATTTGGCGTTGAGAGGAACATCACTGCGTGAGATAGCAGCACGTATACAGTCACAGTTGTGTAGCAGAGGTCTGGAAAAACGTCAGCACTCCTCAGTCTGCTCGCACACAGGTGGGACGCAGGTGAGGAGGTGTTTTATTTCATCTTTCAGTGGCGGTTAAGGCAAGTCTTTTCTTTTATTGAACACACAGCAACAAGCGAAAGAGCAGATTTCTATCCCATGCATTCATGCTCGTTGATTCATTTGTCAGAAAGAGGAGAAAAAACCCAGTAAATGTGAAATCAGGCGAATCGGTGAGAGTGAGGGAAGAGGGATTACGGCGAAAATAGCCCTTATGTGCTTCTCCTTTTCCGTTCGTGACCCCCATGCCCTACCTGCCACCTCCAGTCCCAGCTGAGGGCCGTCGCTGTCACCGTCAGCTGACGGCCTTCCTCGCCGCCCACCTCGCGTCTTTATCAGGCAAATTTAGACAAAAGGAAAAAACGAAATGAAAATAGCAGGAAGGAATAACGGTCGGGGTTTTTTTTCTCCGACGATGGCGGGTGAACATCAAAGTGACTCGAAAAAATTCCTTGACAAATGAATCAATCGAAAAGGGGAGAGAGAGAGAGAGAGAGAGAGAGAGAGAGAGAGAGAGAGAGAGAGAGAGAGAGAGAGAGATTATTCATATTCCCAAAAAATAAAAAATATACGTCAACATCTGCCATTTAAACTTTTTTTAGTCATTCCCAAAGATGCATTTCCTAACAGAAGACTCTCCTCCCGACTCATCGGTATATACAGTGACTCAGCGGATTGATGGATTGAAGAGGAATGGAAAAAAGGTGGAGGAAGAGGTGGAGGAGGAGGTGGAGAAGGAGGAGAAAGAGAATATTAGCGTTCATCTGCGGGGAAAAACAATGGTATTTAAATAAGTTTAATGATGGTATTTCCTCTGGACTTTTCTCGTGCCGCGCGTCTACATTCAGGAATGAGCCGGTTGGAGCATCCGGTCCGATGCTTCCGGTACTCCTCGGCTTTTACACCACATATCTAGAACTCAATCAGCACCGTAAAAGTCGGAGTGGCTGCGACTCGCGCTCAGAGACCTGTGCGTTTATTCAGTGGGTTAGGGTTAGTTTGTCAAACTTTTTGGCGGGTATGGACCGTTGATGGCGCTTTCACCGCCGCTGATGTGACGGTTCTTCGGGGAACTTGGTGACGCCTCTCTGTCTACGTCTGAAGCTCCTGCTCCATCTAGTCGGCTTTATTCTAGACGCCTCTAAAACACAGAGCAAAGAAAGACACAGAAGGCGTGAGGCCATCGGGAGTGTGTGTGTGTGTGTGTGTGTGTGTGTGTGTGTGTGTGTGTGTGTGTGTGTGCGTGTGCGTGTGACATGAGGATGGACCTGCTCCATATATACGTGAGAGGTGGGTGATGAATGTGTGATTTATAGTGATGAAGATGATGGTGAAGTTGACACAAGCTATTTAGTTCTTGGCGTTCTTGTCGGTAGGACTCTTCTTCTCCTTCTCCTCCTTCTCTTTCAGCTTGGGCTTCATCTCTCCGTCCTCCACCTCGTCCTCCTCCCCTCCCTCCTCCTGGTCATCTCCTTCCTCCTCTCCCTCCTCCTCCTCCTCTTCCTCCTCTTCCTCAGCCTCCTCTTCCTCCTCCTCAGGCTTGGCTCCAGACTTCCTGTAGGATCCCAGGGAGTAGGTGCGGGCGGACATGTAGGAGAAGCCGGGGTAGCCCGATTGGACCATGGCTCCCCCGACGGAGCTGAGGCGGCACTCTTCGCCCTCCAGTAGCTTCCTGCGGAGACAGACAGACAGACAGATGACGTCTCCTCAAGTCTGGTTCTGCTACTATTTTTATCTGAGTGGACCGGTCCTGAGGGATCTGATGTCGGCAGAGCTGCGGTCTGTTCTGGTACATTTGCCGGGGAACATTCTCACTATCGCTGAGTCACATTATCGTTAAGTGTCACACTGAATCACTCCAATCAATTTTCTTTTTTTGCCCTGGGAGCAGCGGCCCAGAATACATCAGTGGTTCCTAGTCCTCAAACCAGGAACTCTGTGGTTTTCCTACGGATAGTAACCTGTTCTCCACATTGGTTCTTTTACGTTATGGTTGAATCACAGACCCAAAAAAATACACTTCAAACATCTCCACGACTATCAGGTGTTTCTGCATCACCTCAGTGTCTCTGGACAGGTTAGAGCTGAAATAATGTATTTTCAGTGTCAGTCACGTACCTGGTACTATGTATGAGTAGTCTGTTACTATGTGTGAGTAATCTGTTACTATGTGTGAGTAATCTGTAACTGTGTGTGAGTAATCCGTAATCATGTGTGAGTAATCTGTTCCTATGTGTGAGTAATCTGTTCCTATGTGTGAGTAATCTGTTCCTATGTGTGAGTAATCTGTTACTATGTATGAGTAATCTGTTACTATGTATGAGTAGTCTGTTACTATGTATGAGTAATCTGTTACTATGTGTGAGTAATCTGTAACTGTGTGTGAGTAATCCGTAATCATGTGTGAGTAATCTGTTCCTATGTGTGAGTAATCTGTTCCTATGTGTGAGTAATCTGTTCCTATGTGTGAGTAATCTGTAACTGTGTGTGAGTAATCTGTTACTATGTGTGAGTAAACTGTTCCTATGTGTGAGTAATCTGTAACTGTGTGTGAGTAATCCGTTATCATGTGTGAGTAATCTGTTCCTATGTGTGAGTAAACTGTTCCTATGTGTGAGTAATCTGTAACTATGTGTGAGTAATCTGTTCCTATGTGTGAGTAATATGCTATGTGTGTGTAATCTGTTAAAAAAAGAAAAAAAGAAAGGAAAAAAGTAGAAGTCCAATAATGGACTTGTAAAGAACCTTTAATTACAAAATCAAAAAACTACATTTGTTTAGCTAAAAACTGTCAATTATTTAAGAGGTAAAAAAAAGGCCTCATTGACTTTATCCAGAGGCATTTTAAAATGTTCTTATTATACCCAAAATTGTGTAACTAGGTGCCCCAGGTGAGAGCTAACATCTGATTGGTTCTAAAATGAGTATTAGTGAGGTGGCCCACCTGTAGGCGGCGATCTCGATGTCCAGCGCCATCTTGACATTCAGGAGGTCCTGGTATTCACGCAGGTGACGGGACATTTCTCCTTTAGTGCCGCGCAGGGCGCCCTCCAGCTGCTGGATGGTATCCTACACACACACACACACACACACACACACACACACACACACATCGGTGTTCACCACAAAGAGTTTCTTTTAGACATAAATCGATATAGGCGTCTACTCCGAGTCTCGTGCGACTCTTGTTTTTTTCAGGAATAAAACAAGATGTGTCGATTCATAGGTGCCAAAATTTAAACACAGCTGGACTTTTTGTTGTCCAGCTGTCTGGACGACTGTTTGTCGTAAGAAAACTCCCCCAATGGGGTGAAATAGGAGTTATTAGAGTGAAATATATCACATACTAGATAGATCTCCTCAAGCTGATTCATAAGCGCCAAATTTGGACAAAAATGGGCCAAAATATGATCAATCATGGCTGAAAAACTGAGATTTTGATGTTAGAGCTCCCCTAGTGGTGGAAATATGCAACTGACTCCACCCAAAATCAACCGAGTTCTTCCTCGTACTAAGTTTTTATGCGGTTATACAATTTGAGAACGATCCACGAGATACGACGACAGTTCCATAACATCCCCGGCTTTTCGGGGACATAAAACTATAATTCTAAATCAGACTAAAATCTCACAACACAGCGTCACTTACTGACCTGCATCTCGCCAATTTCATTGTTATTGCGATCCTCCATCTCGGCCATCTGCCTCTCCAGAGCCTCGTTGTGGCCCCTGAGGGCCTCGATCTCCAGCGTGCGGGCCTGGACCTGCCTGCGGCACTCGCTCAGCTCCTCCTTTGAGTGCTTGATGACGTCCTGGTTGCGGGCCGCCGTCTCGGTCACAGTGCTGACCTTGGAGTGGTACCACTCCTCGGCCTGGGCCTGGTTCCGAGTCGACAGGTTCTCGTACTGGGACCGGATGTCCTTCAGGGCGGCGGTCAGGTCCGGTTTGCTCATATCCATCTCCACAGACACCTGAACGTGACAGGAAGGGAAAAAACTGGGAGGTTTTTAACTATAAATGATAATAAAAAAAAAACAACTAACATTTTTGTGATGAATAATCATTATTTTACGAAAGTTGTTTCTCATTCTGTTTGAATATTTCGGATTTCTATATAATATATAACGTAACTACATTGAATGTTTTTTTTTGCTTCTAATATTATAAATATATAGATATTTATATAATATAAATATATAGATATTCAGGCTGATATTTACCCTGATTAAAAATAATCGTTTTATAAAAAAAGAGCTATTAAAACAATAATTAAAGTTTAAAGTTGTTTAAGTCTTTTGAGTATTTATATATAGGCAATTATTTAATTGACTGTAAACTGAATTGAACCACGGATGTCAAAAAAATTAAAAATAAATAGCCACAAGTTCATGAACCGACCTGATAAAAATAGTGTTGAAAAACTCTAAACTTTAAAAAAACAAAAAAATACAAAAGCCTTAGTTTTACAGTTAATTTACATTAACTTGACATGATGATGAAACTTTGAATTAAATGCGACTCTTAGCTTTGACCTATTACAATGAAATTACGTAGAAATTGCGTATTTAATTAAACTACATAAAGTCAATGTTTTGGATTATCTCTTTTTTTCCATGGGAATTCTACACTGTAAAAAATTATCATTTTGCAGTAAAAACTGTAAATTGTAAATTGCAGTAAAAACTGTCACATGGCAACATTTAAAGAATTAATTATGCTGAATTACGAAGCAGTAAATAAATGTATCATCTAGGGTAAGACTATGCTGGAAAACACAAAATTTTACAGTTAAAATACAAACTTTTGGTAAAAATTAACAGAGAATTACCATAATTTTACAAACAAGTGATTACCGTTAAAGTATTATTCTGTCTGAATGAAAGACATTTGCTTTTATGAAAACTTTTGGGAAGCATTTGGTGAGAGCTCACCATCATTTTTACAGAAGTACTGTAAGATGCTCAAAAGTTAAAATATATTTGTGAAATATTGTTGATTTCTAGGTTGTTTAGAAAAGTTTGGATTTATTATTTTATCCCATTATTGTGTAACTGTAAACAGGTTGACATTAAATGTGGCTTTTCATGGCAATTTATTGTAACGTCTTGTACATAGTGAAAAATTCTGGCAACCACGGCTGTCGCCATTTACCGTGAGTTATACCGATTATTTTTTACAGTGCATGTGACTTTATTTATTTTGCTTTCTAGTTTTCTGTGCTGGAGCGCCTCTCTTCTGGTGACCTCTATACATGTCGAGGCTGAGCGGACTGCTGGTGAGTCCAGCGAGGTGTTCTGCTGCAGGATTGATGATTACGATGCTGACTCAGCCTTTCTCTGTGCCCTGGATGAAATCTACCCGGCAACCGTCCCCCCTCTACATGACTCGTCTGTCCCACACATAAAAAAAAAAAGGGAAATAAGGGTCTAATTTTTGTACCGAAAAGTGATAGTACGATATAAGGATCTTTGTTCAAATTTAAAGGTCAATTATCGTACCTTTAATAAGGTAAGGGTAAATATCCCTGATTCAAATCAGGATTTTTTTTAATCCAAAAAAAAGAAGCTAAAATAGTTTTAAAAAAACACAAAATTTCGTCACAGATTTTTGCCATTTTAAGGACACATCTGTTCTACCTGAACAACGTTAATATGTCAAACATGAACAAAAACATAATAATTAAAAGAAATATGTAAACTATATTTTGGTAGGAAAAAATTGGAAAAATGTACGTCGCCCCATCTGAACCTCGTTAGGTAGCGTTTTGGTGTATCATATAAATAAAAGGACAGTTTTGCCTTTCGAGGTGCAAAAATATTCTTCTAAGACAAAAAGATATAAAAATTTAATCTTATATTGTTTGTACCCTGCTGGTGTTTCGCTTGAGCCACTAAGCATTCGTACCGTTTTGGGGTCCATTCCTCTACCTTGATCTCTTATTATGAATAGATCTATGAAAGAATAATAACTACTGAAAGTCACATTTCAGTGTCCTTCAATGCTCCTTCCTGAAGAAAACTTGATGAGCTTCTATATGGATCAACATTCCTGATTGTTACGTTAATTAAAACATTCCCAAACTGGGGTCTTATATTCACTAGTGTGCTTCTAGAAAGGTTGATCAGCAAGAAAATAGTGAAAAAAGTGCCCATTCGGGAGGACCACACCCCTGGTTTATGCCGCATTTTTCTCTCCCCCCCCCTCCCCACCTGACCCTCCTTCCCTCCTCACCCCTTCATATGCTGACGTCATCACTACCTCCAAAATATTAGCAAGCCAAATTCGATGCTAACAGTAGCCATCACTTTATCCCACACAGCATAATTATTTTAGAACAAATTATATTTATAATATTTACATACATACAAATTCTATGTTTTGAAACCATGTTTAATTTGCGAAAGATAAATAAATATTGAATGAGTTGATAGATAAGGCGATAAAGTTTGACGCAGGGAGGCTCGAGCCCCCCCAGGAAGAGCTCCGAGAGGAGGGAGGGCGGTAAGCGCGAGCTCAAACGGAACTGCAGTGCCATCAATATACCTCAAGCACAAATGACCGAGAAAACACGTTTTTAACACTGAAGAATATTATTACTTTATATATATATATATATATATAAAAATCTGTTAGAGAAAGTGAACTCTTAAACACTCTTACAGCTGCGGAGTGACTAAGTTTTTATATTTGTATACTCTTACGTCGGTAGTGCTATTACCGTATCATATGTAATAGAATAGCCGTTAATTTATATTTGATTCCAACTATTCATGGTATTATGGTAATATGAAGCCAGTGGGGAATAGAGGGGAAAGCGTGGGTAAAGTTTGAAATGGTCACTGTAAAGTCATTGTACGTCATTATGCTGACATGCCTGTTATCATTTTAATTAATATAATATTTACGAGTATTATTTTTGTTTGATTGTGAAAGAAAAAGTGTTTGATGAGGACCGGTGGGTTTGAACACAGGTGGCTGTGTACCTGCGCGGACTGCAGGGACGCCTGCAGCTCTTGCAGCTCCTCCTCATGAACTTTCCTGAGGAAGGCGATCTCGTCCAGCAGAGACTCAACTTTCTTCTCCAGCTCCAACCGGGCCAGGGTGGCATCGTCCACGTCCTTCCGGTAACCCTTCAGGGTGATCTCCGCATCCTCGCGCAGCCTGGTCTCCTCCTCCAGCTTCTCCCTCATGCGCTCCAGCGTGTCGTTCATCTGCACGCAGTCCAGGTGCATCTGGCTCTTCTCGTGCGTCAGCTCCTCCACGCGCGCCCGCAGCTCGCGGATCTCCTGCTCGTAGAGCTCGTGCAGGCGCGAGGGCTCGTTGTGGCGCTGGCGCAGCATGGTGACCTCCGCCTCCAGGACCTTGTTGTGCTGCTCCAGGTTGTGCACCTTCTCGATGAACGACACGAAGCGGTCGTTGAGGCCCTGCAGCTGCTCCTTCTCGTTGGTGCGGATGATCTTGAGCTCGTTGGTGACCGCGGTGGACTGGGTCAGGTCCATCATGGAGTCCGGCATCTGGGAGAAGACGCGGCCGGGCGCCGCTGCCCTGCGGTAGTTGCCTGAGGACATCACGGCGGGCTGGGACCCATAGCTGCGGTTGCTGCTGCGGTATCCCGCGGGCTGCAGGCGGGACGGACTGCCGCTGCCCAGAGCCACGCGTCCAGACCGCTGACCATCTCCAAAGATCTTCCTGTAGGAGCTGCTGCTGCTGTAGAACTCGCTGGAGTAACTCATGTCTCCTTGACCTAGAGGTGCTGTCCGGTCCCAAAGCACGGAGAGGGAAGCGCGAGAGAGAGAGAGAGAGAGAAAGAGTGGGAGTGTGTGAAGGTGAGAAAGTGAGATGCGAGTGATGCCTGGCCAGGACAGGTGCTTTTATAGAGGAGGGGCAGGCGCATCATTTGACGCAGGGGGGAACGGACGATTCGGGGGAACCTGCAAGCTTCTGCAGAAAAAGCCTCACCCTCTGGGGGGAGACACCAAGTCACTCAAGCATCCCCCCCTCCCCCCTCCCCCCCCCGCCTTTTCTGCCCCATAGCCCCTCATGAAAATCACATTCACCATATGGTTATTTCACTTTTCATCGAGATATGAACTCGTTTTCCGTTAAGGTTAATGTTTTGACATGGAATCACTTCATAAAAACATGATAGAAACACTCGAGTATTCGTGTAATCTGATTACTGCATTACTTCTATTGGCCCGCTGGAGGGTCTCAGGTTTCCTTCACTGTGATGGCAGATTTCTTTGCTGCCCCAGCAGAACTGCAGAGGAGATGTGGAGCGGTGCAGCAGAGAGTGTTTCGGTGCTGCAGTCCGCACGTACACACACACACACCTACACACACACGCATGCACGCGCATACACACACTCACACACACATTCTGCATCACTGGAATACAGAATGAGACCGATGATGATGATGCAGCTCATCACAGTCACACCTCCAGCTCCGAGACTGATGTTTGGTCAGCAGATATGAATCATTTAAATGAGGAGTAAGTAAATAAGGATTGATTGAAGTGTTTACACGTTTATTCTACTTCTACTCCATTACGTTTGTCTGATTGCAGTCGTTACTAGTTACTTCCACACTGTAGAAAGAGAAGAAAAATATAAATTCTTTATCTACCGCTGTAAATGAGTTATGATTTTTTTTCCCCACTCATAAACATAGCAGTAACATCTTCTCCTTCTCCTTCTTCTTCTTCTTCTCCTTCTTTTTCCTCCGGCTGTTATTTCTCTCACCACATCCAGAAACATGCAGCTCCATCTCCAGAATCCTTCTACCCGTAGATCCACTATCCCTCCTCTTCTTCACGGGTCAGAACCATCTCAATCTCTGACTCTGTCTCCAGGACGTCTAACCTGGACTGTCCCTCTGATGTCTCCTTTTCTAATCCTGTCCTTCCTCCTCTTCCTCACTCCCAGAGAATATCTGAACATCTTCATCTCAGCCTCCTGTCTTCTGGTCAGAACCAACATCTCTAAACCAGCAGAGCTGCTCTCACCACCATCTTGGAAACCTTTCCCTTCACTCCCGCTGCTCCTCTTCTGTCACAGATAACTCCTCACGCTCTTCTCCACCTACTCCACCCTACCTGCACCCGCTTCTTCACCTCTTTTCCACACTCCCTGTTGCTCTGAACAGTTTAACTCCTGCACCTTCTCCAACTCTACTCCTTCATCCTCACCTTTATTCCTGCCTCCCTTTCATCCACCCACATGTATTCTGTCTTCATACCTCCACCTCTCCAGGTTCTCCTCCACCTGCTACCTGCTCTCACTACAGATCACAATGTCCCCCACCAACATCATAGTCCATTTTAACTCCTCACAGCTGAGACCTTCTGTTTTTGATTATCCCTTCGCTCAGCTTTCACCATGTTGTGTTCAGGCTCCAGAACTGTCGCTGGCCTTGGTGCTGATCCAGGCTGGAGGTAGGAGAGGAACCATGACCCTGCACTAAAAGGAGTTCGGACCTACAGACTGCAGCCTCACCACCTCTGAGACGCCTCCAGCGCTGATGTTCACACTGCCAGACTGGCTCACAGCCCAAACAGTGAAAATGAACCAAGTCATCCTAAATCACCTGACATCATTTTTCTGCCAGAGATACACTCAAAAAAAAAAAAAACTCAATGTTTTCTATTTAAATATGACATTTCCAACTACAGTCATGACATGTGATCCATGTCAAAAGTCCAAGTTAAATCTTTCTTTTCTCTGTCCTGTTGAGTCAATGCAATTAAATTCTATTAATTAATTTTAATTGCATTGAACTAATGCAATTTATACATACAACGTTTGTGTTTATGGACATATTATAGATTAAGTCGAGGCAAACTTCTAAAGTAACTTTATCTACACTGTAAAAAATGATTGTATGCGGGAACGACGGTAAAAAAAAGTGTCAAATAGCGGCAATAAAAGAGTGTAAAATTCAAAACGTTGCATCGCTATAGTACATACGTTGAATTCCATCTTAAACAAAGAAACAGGAAGTGACATCATTTTTTACTTTTAGAATTTGTGAGGAAACACAGTATCTTACTGTGAAAATACAAACTATTGGTAAAAGTCACAGACAAATATGTCACAAGAAAGTCTTTACTATAAAACTATTCTGTCCAAATAAAAGAAAAAGAAGTAAAAAAATAAATATAATAAAAAACTTTAACCACCTAGCGATAGCATACTGTTAATTCAACATTAGCAAGAAGCTAAAAATATGACACATATTTGGGGAATAATGTCAATTTCAAGGTGAAACAGATTAATGTACTGTAAAATACTGTCTCCATAAACAGGTTGACAATATATCTATTATTTAATGGTAATTTACCGTTACGCCTTTTAACTAGTGACCATATTTTTTTTACGTCAAAATAATTATACATAAAGTCCTGCTCTTCTGTCACTCGTGATTAATCAGCCTCAA